>CM074503.1:13358588-13383164 GCA_037389245.1 Oryzias sinensis | reverse complement strand
ATATATATATATATATATATACATATTTCAATTCTCATGTCTTCTGTTTTCTCACTGCTGTAGTTAACAATTCCTCATTTATTTCCTATACCACATGCTTTAGGGATTTATGAATGTTTCTGTCTACATTGTGTTTTCTTGTTTTTATTAGTTACTAAGCTATCTTAAATGGCTTATATCAGATGTTGACTACATTTCTTTTGTCCAATAATGAATGATTTTGTATACAGTATTTCTCGCTTATTCAGGGCTGTAAAGAACCAGAGACCCCCTCGAATAAGCAGAATCTGCAAATAGAGCTTCCTCCTTCATAAGTTAAATTTGAGAGGGCATCACCTTCAAACAGGCAAAACGTGGAGGATAGAAGAGCTTCTCGAGGAAGAAAGAACAGGTTTGTAAAGAACAGAAACTTTTGTAGGAAATAAATCCTCATTTTCTTCACTGTTATACAAATAAATTCTTGAAAATTTAATGTGCGATTTCCTGAATTATTTTATACATTCCGTCTCTATCATTTGAAGTCTACCTATAATGAATATTCAACACCTGTGGGAAAGCCTATTACTTTTCCCGACCGTATAGACCATTAAATTACAATAAGGACAATCTAGTGTTACCCGGATAATCTGGATTATATTGAATTATAAAAATAGAAATCAGTAATAATTTTTTTTTTTTTTTTTATGTTTTTTGTCTTTTTGTTGGGCCCAAAAACAATCACATGTGAACTTGTGCTCTATAAATAAACTTAAGTTAAAACCTTAGCCAACAGTAAATCTGCCCACATACACTGGAAATGCACATAAATGTAACTATGAAGATTTGCCAAAACTGCAGTGGGTTTTTACGTCTCCATGTTCTTTGACCCCGTCACCCCCCTGATGTGTCTGTCTTTTCTCAAGGGTGATGGATTACAGATAGTGGTGAGCTGCATCTTACATTAACTGCCCTCCATTAACATTTCTCATATCCCTGCTGGGGTGAGAAATCAAATGGAGCAGCCAAGCAGATGCTCTGAAGTCTGCCTCACTGCAGAAAGAGATCCAGATTCTTTCACCACAGGAAAAGAAAAGATTTGACATTTCAGCTATCCAGATCATTATGTGTCCATGGAGGTTTTACAGAAAGGTCCAGAAGTGGCTGAAGGATCAGATGCTGTTATTGAGTTAGGTCCATGTCACTCGAGTGACCAGTTTCCAATAAAGAAAAACATGGAGGAAGTTTCAGGACATTTTTATTCTTGGAATCAACAAAATGTTAAATTAAAGTCTATGCTAAGTAAGTTGAAGCTTCAACGCAAAGATTGATACTTTAAACCATTTAAAGTCAGTTAACAAATTGCAAATTATTAAGACAGCATCAAGTGAAAAAATAAAGTAGATTAGTAGATAGTAGATTCATGAAGTACTTAAAAAAAAGCTATTGCAACATCATGACCGGATATGTTTACCTTATTCCCAATTAGTCTGTGCTTATTACGTACCCACTCCTTCCAATTGATATTTTTGAAGTCATTTTCCTGCTGAAAGTTTCAGCTATCCTAAATGCTATTAGTGATGGGAGGAAGCTTTTGCCCAGCCAACCTCCTTACAAACAAAAAATAAACCAACTTGGAGACAGACAGTTTATAGGTGCAAAGTTAATATACAAAATTTATTTCATATATAACTTTTTTGATGTCTCATGAATAGAATGCGATTGGTAAATAAGATAGAACATGGTTTATTTATTTATTTTTTTGCATGTAGCTGTGCTTTTGCAACATAAATATTGAGTGAATCAGACTCTTATTTTGAAACAAAATAATTTTAGAAGTAAACACCAAAAGTGTATGTACTATGATCTTTGGTGTTTTCTGATGGGTCTGCACACACAGAAGAGGTTCAACAGCAGATAGTACAAAAAAGAGGCTGGAAGGTGTAAAAGGAAGATACTACTGTGGGATTACAGGGTAAATTAAACTGTGTTCCTGTCCAAATCCTTGACTTGTTTTGGGCTTTTATGCTGTTGATGTGCAGCAGTTCACACATTTTCTGTAATTTGTAAAACGGCAGTGCATAATGCATGAGGAAGAAATCTGACTAGAATCATCAAGCAGTCAGATTTAATGAAAAAAAATGATAAAAGATGCAGTACAAGCAAAATTGTCTTAGAAAAAAAAGAGAGAGTAATGAAAGGGGAGTCTTTAAAAAAATAGGGGTTAAAAACAGGGATACCTGTCTCTATGTAGATGTGGGGGGCAGCTTAAATAGCTTGAAGCTATGTTCACACTGCCCACGTTCGATTTCAATGAAAAGGCTATATAAAATGCATTTCAGGCTTCCATGTTCAAAACTCTCGCCTTCATGCGTCGCTATGCAAGTTTCTACGACCATTTTTGGGCTCTGCGTACATTGAATGTGCACTGAAAGATAAGCCAAATTGAACTTTTACCAATCAGGGACTCAGATTTGGTAGTGACGTATGGATGACGTCTCTCTCAATTCATGAAAGTATTAACCGTTTGCCAATTGATCATGAAAGATAAATTAATAATTGCGGTTTGTGCCTGGCTGGAATTCTATGGTACCAAGTCTTTCAAATATTGGAATAGAGCTGCGAAAGAAAAAAGCTTGGAGCAACATAGATTTGCATTGCTTTGACATTTCACACAAAGCCTCTTCCACCTGCAGCTGGCGGACATGCGTTAGTATAGGGTAGCAACAGTCCAGTGTGAACACTATGCTAATGCCCCTGGAGTTAGCATGAACGTAGCATGAAATTTACAGTTGTTATTGATTAAACTAATGTATAATCTGAAGGTTACTAATAAGACATGTTCAAATGGAGTTGGCATACAAATAAACACAAATAAAACACACCATCTTAATATCTCTTAAAAAGACAACAGCAGAATATAACTGAGTAGTAGTGAGTACCATGCCTCTTTATTCACATATACTCCTGTTAGGCATCATAGTACCTAAACTATGCTGGTATAAGACTTAATGCTTGAGCACAGCCCAAAAGGGCACTGGAAACAGCAAAACAATGTCAAAGGAATCACTCCAGACAAGGATGAGGCTGCCCCATCTGAGAGTCACTTGGACTGAATTCAAGAATCTGACAGCTAAGTGCAGTTACAGGAAACCTTCGATGAATGCCAACTCTGAGGCCAACGCACAGTCGACAACCCACACACTCATTGCTTTAGTCATCCTGCTGAACTGATCTAAAGCCAAGGCAAAGGTTGCATTTAATATAACTAAATGGTCATATTCATTTCAGAATTCAAACAGAGAAAATCAGTAAAACTAATAGAAATAAAAAATCTTCATAAGTGTCTCAAGCACAAACTGATGGTACATGTCAATGCTTCGTCTCTTCCCTATTATTTTACAGTCACAGACAGCTGTGCACCTGAAAAAAGTGTTTGTTACTCACAGCTAATGTCCTGGTTCAGGATCCTGTGTTTCCAAAAGCCTGAAAAAAATAGTAAAGGTAATTAAAAGGTAAGAAGAGATGCAAGTTTGAGGAAACGTCTACGTCTTTAATTCTGCAAAAACTTCTCTTTTTTATTTAAGCACCAAAAGCAGCTCTTCCAGGAGTCCAGAGAGAATATTGGATGGAATATCAATAGAATCATTTACAGATTCTCTTCTCAGTGTCTCTGTCCCTCCCCCCTCTGAGAATGAACTTTTTGTATGACTTTTCGCACTGCACCACTGACTGCTCTCTAAAAGCACAGATGAGAGCTGAAAGGGAGCTTATGCTACAGAATGCAAACATTCAACAATGCGGTTAAATGTACTTTTTTTTTCCTGAGTCTCCCTGTGCTGGTCCCTCTTTTGAGAGTTTCTCAGAAGACAGCTTGGTGTTTTATACTAGAAATGATGATTATTTGGCATGATTTCCACCATCTTCAACTGAAATTCATTTAATCTCTCTTAAGGTTATGATGGGCTTTGTTAGGAAGATATATAGACTTTTATTCTGATTGGTTGTAGGTTTTTTAGAATTCCCATTGAGATTTATAGACAAACACACAGAATAACATGAAGCCAAGCTGTGTGCTTTGAATGGGCTTTAACAAGAGTCAACATGAGATTAGATGGAATTCGACAAAGTCTCTAAAACACCAGGAAGTCTCTAAATGCACTTACAGTTACCCTTTTAAGAACAGCCTGTTTGAGTGTAAAAAGAGGCTACATTTAGAATCACTTTAGCCCTTGGCATTCTCATTGGTTTATTTGTTTAAGCTGAGAGTGTGCACATGTCAGCAACCATTGTCTGTTACTGTGCCTAACTGACAGCATAAATTTGCAAACAGCTTAAAACTGAAATAAAAAAGGCAGATTCCATCACAGAAACACAAACATGCGAGATAAAAAAGGAGCCAATTTTTTAGCCTAAACTGATTAATTGGTTTTTGTCGCTCACCTTTTGGCATACCCCATCAGGAGTCTCTACAGCAAATCAGCTGTCATTGAGTCTCACAATTTCTATCCCGGATGCCATTCCTCATACAACCCTGTGTTTTATCCAGGCTGGGGGATTGGTACAGGGAGACACAAACTTGGCCTTCCTTGTGGCTACGATGCTATGTAGTTAGGCAGCAGCTTGAAGGGTCTTGTCCAAGGACCCCCACACTGAATGAAGCTCATCCCGCCCCCTGGGAAACATAGACTGGTTCTCCATAAACCAGTCCTACATGTAGCTAAATGAGCCATCCAGTCGCTTGTCTATTACATTGTTACCTTTACATTGCCATAAGATGTGACTGAAGTTTGTGAATCAGCTCCCCTAGAACAGACACTACCATATTATTTCAGTTCCTGTTGTACCCTAAAATTGCTAAAAATGGACATTAGAACTTGTTTTAAAATAAGGCAGCACGGAATGCATAAGCAGTAATGAAAGCTACCAAACTACTTCAGTGTCAGCGAGGCAAGTGCAGCCAAGTGCTACGACTTTTTTAAAGTTTTTATTTATATTTAAGGTTTGACTTTCTATTGTGAGAGTTTAATTTAGTATAGCCAAAGAAAACATGTGAGGACTCTGCTCCCTCCCAAAATGAGCAACTGCCCTACCAGCTCAACTCCTCTCGAGCCGGATCTGACACATTATCTGTGAGAGTCTCCAAAAACACATTTAAACTAACCCGACAAAAAGAAATGACGTGGACCTAAACCACATAATAACATCTTATTTCCTTCTCTTGTAAAGGATCAGATTGTTGCATTCAAACTCTGGTCTTTTGTGTGTGCCACCCTCACACACACACACACCATTTCCTCTCTATTTGCAGTGACCTGAACCATGCCGTAATTTACCCTTCAGTTCAGATGCCTCATTTCTGACATGGCTCAGCTTTTCCTGGAATTGCAGCTGCAGTGTAATTGATCCCTTTTTTAAAACCTCTTTTTTATATGGTAGTGACATTTCAGAGAAAACAAGCTTGAAATGAACTTTCTATCTACAGCAAGACCTCTTTGCACCCCAGGCAATAATTCATTACCTTAGAGCATTAGGTTGGGTTCTGTGGCTACCCCCTTATTTTGTTGAATTCCTGGTACTTGCATGGAGTGAACAATCTGCTCATGAATGCCACCAACATCTAGACCAAGGAACTCAATGGGCCATTCAAAAGGGAGATAAGGAGGATATACAACTTCATAACCTTCAAAAGGGCTACTGTTGAACAAACGCAGCTTGGAGTTATTGGGTCCCTACATCTCATCGGAGCTGTCATGGACAACTGACAATTCTAACCTACTCAAGAAGAGCAATCAACACCTTTTCTATCAGAGGCAGCTGGGGAAACACCACCATCTCCACCAATGCAAATTGTGAAGTTTCAAAGTTGAAAGCATCCTAATCAGCTGTGCCACAGTCCACAGCAGGTGGTGAAACTGCATATAAAAGACTCCGCTTCCAGCCATGGATAAAATGAAATGATAACACAAACTGCCTTTAGCCTGCAGCATCTGCCTAGACTCCTCACCTTTGACACATACTCTTTATCCTTTTTCCACACTTCTGGAGCCTGAGGACCAAGACCAGCAAACTCAGAAAACCCTTTTTCCCCAGAGCTGTGTTCCTACTGAACTCTGGCTCACTAACTCATTTCTGCTCCGCCAGTTAAAGGAATCTCATAATATGTTAATCTAAACATATGTTAAGCTGTACATCTGTAATTTATGTACAGCTCTTATGAGGACATTTTTATTCATGCAGCTATAGCCTATATATCAGTCAAATACTGTTCTATAGTTATAACAACAGTCTGCACAGCCTTAATAATCTGTAAATACTGTTAATTTTCAAAAGTAAATTTTCTAGTATAATATCAAAATTTGTAATCAATTATACTGTGTTTTTGCCTTTGGACATCTGGTGATGCCAACTAAAAAACTGCTGTCTGTACTTGCAAAGACAATAAAGTCAAATCTAATCAAAAACTAAATAGTTTATAGTCTCTAAAGAAATGTTTCTACTTTGTAATTCATCACTCCAACATGTTTTAATGTGTTCATTTAAAGTTGCAGACTCTAACAATAACTTTTATTGTTTTGTGTTACGTTGAGGTCAATTCCGCCTTGGAAATCCATCGATTAAAATTCTCCTCAGAAAGACACGCCAAGCCTATTTCCTTCCAGCACGCAGGGTGTTAGTGTGTCTGTGTGCGTTTGAACATATGTCACTGCCATGCTGCCAGTTCAAGGCAGTAAATTCTCCATCATAACGATCAGTATGATTAAATAGAGGTACCTGGCCACATCCATCATGACACATAATCACAGAGAAGGTCACGGAGGTTTTGGACAAAGCGAAGAGGCTAATGGAGTGGGTGCTTTCAGTCTGAGTTTTATTACTGGGCAGCCATTCTGGATTTTAGCTTTCATGACCCATTACATTTAATTAGTCAAAAGACAGACAGTGAGTGAGGGTCCAAATAAGAAGGTGTGACATCCTAATGCTCATCGTGTTAGCTCACAAATATATAATAAATCGTCAGAAACCACTGACATTATAAGCTGTATATCAGCTCGCCCTTGTTCATGTTCATTTTAACGACCAGATTTTGAAAGCAGTATTAAAGTTTTAGTGCATCAAAATGTCTTGAATGTCATCATGATCTGTTAAAGATGTTGGGATGAGCAAGGTAAAAAGGGAGAATACTCGGAAAGCTATTTTAAGCAGAGTTTAACGCTATGTCACATTTTAAGATGTTTAAAAGAGGTTCTACTGCTGACGTCCAACAATAAAGTACCAGGGCTTGATGATTTTCCTGCTAAATTCTATGAAGAATTTCGACAACCGCTTGCCCCAATTTTTCATAAAACGGTTAATTTTATGAAAGAAAGCCAAGCTTTACCAATTACCATGAACTCAACCAACATAATTCTCCCACTGAAAGAGCCCACACTTCCTTCCAGCTACCATCCCATCTATTTAATTAATGCAGCCCTTAAAATTATATGTAAAACACTTGCAAGGACATTAGAATTAGTTATTCCTCACATAATTCATCCTGATCAAACAGGCTTTGTTGAAGGCAGATAAAGTTTCATATAATAGCCTAAAAACTATAGGAAACCACCATACTGTAATTAGATGAGAAGGAAGCATTTGACAGGATGAATTGGACGTTTCTGGCTGCTATCCTACATAAATCTGGTTATGGGAAGCTTCTTTCAAAGGAATTATAGTAATCTATTGATATCTATTGGGTTTAGAGGCTCATGCAATGATCCCCAACAAGTCAGGGACCATATCACACCTGAGCTGTTTTTTTTTGTCTTTTTTTTTTTCAGGCCTGGGGGAGCTGGCCTTTGTTCCCTGCCTTTGTGTGCAGGGCATTCTTTTTTTTTTTTTTTTTTTTTTTACTGTTTCACTATTCCTGTAAATTGGAGCTTGTTAGATCCAGGTTTGCCGTCTCTTGTTTTTATTGGGAGGTAGGGCTCTACCAGAGAGAAGATAGCCACAAGGCTATCTTTTTGGATGGTTGGGTGAATGGATGGATTGGGTCAGCCCTTCCCTTTACTCGGTGCTGGACCTCCACTTAAACTTCACTTCTGACGGGGTCGCAGCTTGAACTGGACCCAGGACTGATTTGGTTCCCATTTTCTGACGCAGTTTGGGCTTGTGAATTCTATTGTCAATGCTTCCTGAAATTATCAGAATATGTGTTTAAAACGCTCATTTTTTGAAAATACAACTGATCTTGAAATAGCATAAATTCACTTTTCTGAAGTTAAATGAACAAAAAGTACATAAAGAATTTTTTAAAAAATGTGGCATTTTTTACAGTGCTGCACCTATTCTTAAAACAAGTCTGCAAATGTGTCTTCAGAAATGGGTCATCTGATCACTCAGTTGTTGGAAAGACTACGTTATATATAAAAAAGAAATGGTTAGACAAGATTGCAGACTCACAAGTTTCTATTTATGTCTCCAACTCACCTGTCGGCCTGAAGCTACACAAACGCCAGCCATTAATTGCAAAACGCGAGTGAAAGCACTTTTAGTCCATGGTTTTCACACTGGAAAAGCAGGGAGAGGATTCTTCTTATTATTATTATTTTATTTTTATTTTTTTACTATTTCCTACCACATGTCTGCCACCTACAGTTGGAAGAGGGTTGGTGTAAAATGTCGAAGTGGCACAAAATCTTGTGAATCTTGCTGCAGGTTTTTTATTTCACAGCTCTATTCTGAAATATGAAATACTTGGTGTCATAGATTTCAGGCTGGGAACAAACCATAATAATTAAATTCTCCTTTATGAAGTATTTGAAACTGTTGGCACTTCTGTCAATTTAAGGGGATGTTATCCATACGTTACTACCAAATCCAAGTCCCTGATTGGACCAAATTCAACTGGTTTAACTTTCATTATGCGTTCAATGGCTGTTCAATGTACATAGAGCCCAAAAGCGATGATAGAAACTTGGCTAGCTACACATGAACGCAAGAGTTTTGAATGCAGAAGCCCGAAACTCATGTTTATGTGCCTTTACATAGATTTTTTATTGCCACTTAAATGCGGATTGTCGAATACAGTGTGAACATAGCTTCACAGCTACAAGCTTGTCTTATTTTTCTCCTCAATAGAAATCGTAACTGTAACTTATTGCTTTCAGTAATATGAGAGGGGTTAAACTTTTACTGTTCAACCTTTTGTCTGCAGGATGCGCACACAAACTATGGTATTTATTTGCTGTTTTATCTGTGACTTTTGCTGTGTGAAAAGCTATGTTTTATCTTTTTTCTCAGACCTTCCATGTCACATATTTAGAATATGGATTGTCTTCCTGACCACTTCTGATTTGGTTTGGTTCCAATGCATAATTAATGCGACATTGCTTATAGGTTTGACACTTATTTACCACTAAAGAGGCTCAGTGAACTAACATCAGGAGACTGGAGGTGGAGCAAAGTTGAATTTCAATTGAGACTTCATCATATAGAACAAGTAATCACATTACACATTTTTTATAAAGCCAAATGGTTTGACTGTAAAAAGAATATTTAGGCCAAATAAATATTATATCAATAGCTAGATGTACCGCAAAACCAGTCTTTTAATTTTCACATTGCGTCCATTTTGCTTTTATCTTCGTGACATTGGTATGTTCTACCTAAAGATCTATTTTTGCCATTGTCTTCATTTTCCATGAACCTGCTCTTGCCTTTTGACCTGATGCCACCAGTTTTTATGATATAGTGGCAAGTTATGTGACACGACATTCCATGTTACATTTTGGCAGCTGACACTCTCTTTACTTCTCCAATGTCTGACACAACTGCCAAGTCTACGGAGTTTCCATCAAAAATAGATGTGCTCTGGAATGAATGCCTGGGTGGGAATTTCTGAAACGTGCTGCAGCAGCTCTTGCGGACTAACAACTGCAATGGGCTTTTATGACAGTCATCCCTGCAGTTTGTGTCACATCCTGGATTATGATAGATGCAGTGAAAAGCATGTCACAGCATTCGTTTAGCTTAATTGAAAACTTTAAAACAACTTTTACCATTTCCTTAAATTGTTTTTTAGATAAATTTCCGAGATTGGTAGGAGATTATTCACATTATTTGCATTCAAAGTGCGTCTAACTCAAATACGTAGATATAATGACAAAATCAACATCACTACATCTTGTGCTGGATTAATCTGACCTAATTGTTCTGACATCATGTCAAATGTTGAACAATTAGATGTGTTAAGTGGGCCAGCGATGAGTGCCGAACATGGCGGGCATATGGATGGGCCCCACTGAGAACTAACTGCTGGCAAAGGGCCCAACAGTCTCACACAAGAGAGACAGACAAGATCCAACAGCAAGCAGGTAAACAAAGATGGCAGGAAAGTGAGGGACCAAGGTGATCCTATCCTCTGGTGTTTTTTACGGAGGCAGATTTCAGGAGCAGAAATATTTCATTTGAGACTGAAGAGATGCCAAGAAGGTGCAAGATTTCACATTAAGCCGTTTTTATACTATGTAGTTTACAACTAAATGGTATAAAAAGAATAAAACTATCTGAATATATCATGTATGAATTTGATAATAGCAGTTGTGTACACAGTACAAAAGTAAAAAAAACTCTTAATTCAAGAAAAAATATCTTGAAAAAAGTTCCTATAGCAAAATAAACTTAGTGACTAGATATATTTTCTAAAAATAAGAATTCTTGGTTAGACCATTTTTTATACCCACATTGGAAGTTATTTTCATTTTACTTTTTTTCTATTTTATTTACATTTCAAACAAATAAACTGAACAACTGTTTTTGCAGTAAACTCTGTTTTCTTTCTCAGATTCCTTATCTGTTGCTTTGAAACATCCTGGATTGTGAACAAATCTTTGGAATATCAATCACAAAAACACACCTTGCTTGTTTAATATATTTAGGTTGTCAGTTGATTACTGCTTTAAAGTAAATAAACAACCATTATACAGTAATGATTAACAGAGGCGACCCCAGATGACGACTGTCCTTGAAGCCTGCAACCATGACACTTTACCCTATGGCTCTCACTTTACTCTCTTTCTCCTGCTTCTCTGATCTCAGAGGTATAAAGTCTGTCTGGATCTTGGTTTTTATGCTCCCTAGTAAACAGGGGTCATTTCTTTGACTTACAGTAAGAAAACAAGAGGTTTTCTTAAGGCTAAAAGGCAGTTACCCTTGTGAGTGACTGCCTTTTATCTTGTTATTGTGGAGGTAAAGCTGCAGCAACTGTCACTCCTACAATCATTCAAATCTACTGGCGATAGTTTAACAGCTTCAGCCTTATCCTTTAATCAACAATGCTTATAATAAAAGATAAAAACATCTATGTTTAGAAGAAGTGCCAGCACAGGAAAAAGTTTTTTTAGAGACATAATTAATCACCACAGCTTTATACAGGCTAACTCATAACCAGAAAAGATCTAGATCTGCAGAGACAGCCATAACCCTCATGCAGTCTGACCGTCAGGGAGAGGACTAAAAGGACAAAAGTAATCATTTGACGAGTCTAAGAAAAGTTACAAAAGGCAGCATGAAGGCAAACAAATAGGGCGGCTGCAGTTCAAAGTCTCCATCTGACCTAATGTCTGGTCATTTGCGACAAGTAACTCATCAGGCTGCTGTATCAAAGTGAGGAACAAGACAGACACTGCTGGTCCCCATTAAAGTCCTTTCATTCCCGCACCATCCTCGCAAGTCAGCTCTCTCCCTGCAGACCATCCCACTTTGATGACACTGCTTCAAAGGAGCTTCACTTTTACTTTAATCTCTGATTCAATATTTGTGATGAAAATAAGTTGATGGGCATTTATGTCATGCTTAAAGATTTAGGTCATGACAAACCTCGTAATGCACCTCTGTGTTGTTTCATACCAGCACTGAGATCAGAAACACACAACTCCCGCTTGAACAAAGCTTTTTATTCATTTGGCTTACACTTGATTATTGTGTATCAGGCCTTTCAGATAATTGCATCAACATATGGTTATTGTGGATGAAAAACAAAAAACAAAAAAAGAATTACACTGGACACATTAAGGATTTAAATTCTCTTATTGGCCCTAGGAATATAATATCAGACACATCTTTATCTATCATTCCAAACAGTTTTCTGATGTTTTTGATCACAAGCATCAGTACTTTTGGCTAAATCTATATTTATATTTACTCAAAGATCGGCCAACTGGACGATTTTTTTATTGGCCAGCAATACATTTTAATTGATGGTCTTAATAATTAAGTGCTTGAAAAGAACAAATCTGTTTTCTGGACTTTGGCGACGTCTTAAGGGGAAAGCAGTAATACGACCAGACATTGACGATGCAGTGTTGTTATGTCACCACTGGGGCTAAATGATGTCACTCTGGCCCAGGGAACAGAGTTAGAACCAGTTCTTTATGTAAAAAAACGGCGTGTTGGCGAGGTGAAAAGGTGCTTTCAAGATAGGTAGATGAACTTATAATTTGTTGTACCTTGTGGGTTGGATATTGTAATGTACTGTGGGAATTATAATTAAAAGTATATTAATGTTTTATATGTGACTCAAGCAAACAAACATGAGACATGTGTGTGATAACTTGTGACTTCAAGTGAAGGATGTGGTTAAGAGAGCTTTAGAAAAAGGTCAAAAGAGTAAGTGAAGGGTGACAAAAGGTCAAAAGAGGAATGTGAGTCAACCTGGAGGCTCTGTGTTCATGTGTCTGAATGAGCAGGATGCATACTTTATACACTGACCAAAAATATAAACGGAACACTTTTGTTATTGCTCCCATTTATTATGGTATGAACTCAAAGATGTGAAACATTTTCCACATACACAAAATAACCAGTTCTCTGAAATATTGTTCACAGATCTGTCTAAATCTGTGATAGTGAGCACTTCTCCTTTGCCAAGACAATCCATCCCACCTCGCAGGTGTGCCATATGATTAGAAAGCATGATTATAGCACAGGTGTGCCTTAGACTGGCCACAAGAAAAGGCCACTCTGAAATCTTCAGTTGTATCACACAGCACAATGCCACAGATTTCGCAAGTTTTGAGGGAGCGTGCAATTGGCATGCTGATAGCAGGAATGTCCACCAGAGCTGTTGCTAGGGAATTGAATGTCCATTTCTCCACCATAAGCCGTCTCCAAAGGCGTTTCCGAGAATTTGGCAGCACATCCAACCGGCCTCACAACCGCAGACCACGTGTAATCACACCAGCCCAAGACCTCCACATCCAGCATGTCGACCTCCAAGATCGTCTCAGACGAGCCACTCGGACAGCTGCTGAAACAATCAGTTTGCGTAACCACAGAATTTCTGCACAAACTGTCAGAAACCGTCTCAGGGAAGCTCATCTGCATGCTCGTCGTCCTCATCGAGGTCTCCACCTCACTCCAGTTCGTTGTCGTAACCGACTTGAGTGGGCAAATGCTCACATGCGATGGCGTCTGGCACGTTGGAGAGGTGTTCTCTTTACGGATGAATCCCGGTTTACGCTGTTCAGGGCAGATGGCAGACAGCGTGTGTGGCGTCGTGTGGGTGAGCGGTTTTCTGATGTCAATGTTGTGGATCGAGTAGCCCATGGTGGTGGTGGGGTTATGGTATGGGCAGGCATATGTTATGGGCGAAGAACACAGGTGCATTTCATTGATGGCATTTTGAATGCACAGAGATACCGTGACGAGATGGGATGCTCTGGATCGGCGTATACGACAGCGTGTTCCAGTTCCTGCCAATATCCAGCAACTTCGCACAGCCATTGAAGAAGAGCGGACCAACATTCCACAGGCCACAATAGACAACCTGATCAACTCTATGCGAAGGATATGTGTCGCACTTCATGAGGCAAATGGGGGTCACACCAGATACTGACTGGTTGTCTGAGTCCCCTGACCCCCTCAATAAAACAAAACTGAAGATTTCAGAGTGGCCTTTTCTTGTGGCCAGTCTAAGGCACACCTGTGCAATAATCATGCTGTCTAATCAGCATCTTGATATGGCACACCTGCAAGGTGGGATGGATTATCTTGGCAAAGCAGAAGTGCTCACTATCATAGATTTAGACAGATTTGTGAACAATATTTCAGAGAACTGGTTATTTTGTGTATGTGGAAAATGTTTCACATCTTTGAGTTCATACCATAAAAAATGGGAGCAATAACAAAAGTGTTGCATTTATATTTTTGGTCAGTGTAAATGGATCAATAAAAGGAGCCTGCCGAAAAGGGGAAGGCAGAGTTTTAGTCTGTGTGAGGAGCAGATGTGAACAGCTGTGCTGGAATTCTCTCTTTGCAAAGGCGAACCAAAGTTTTAGTGTCTGAAGTCTTATTATTATAACCCTCAACTATAGGATCCTTCTGACTCCGAATCAGAACTCGGGAAGGTCAATTTGGACTTCAACAGTACCTAATCTACATGCAGGTTAATGCGATGTTCAAGGAGTTCATCATTAATTGCCATTATGTTTCAAATCATAAAAAAAATAAAACAAACCTACTGGCTAGGAGCACACAGGTAAGCCGGAACAACTTTAAAGAGGCTATGCTGTACAGCATCCGGTGAAGCTGTGATAGAAACTAGCTATGAGATAGCTCAAGAAATAGCCAGTCGGAGCACGTTGTCCATAATGTAGAATGTATGCAAGAGTGTATTTTGTAACTGGCCTACATTAGTTGCCTAGAGCAAAATATTATGTTTTTTCACCAATATTGGCCCCTGGTCCAATGTCGGGTTCCTAAATTGGCACTCCTATAACATCTTTTTGTGGATCCCTGCACTAACAAAAGTTACATTTTTATCTTTTGTTAACACTTTAACCCCAGACCTTCAGCTCCAGTGTTGGCATTTTTTAGACTGCCGTAACTCTTCACCATTTACGCAGTAAAGTAAGATATTTTTAGTTACAAAAAGTTGCTTTTCTTCGCATCAGAATCTGCTGATTCACGTTGACGTTAACGGTAGAAACTGTGGCGGTGGTCCAAAACATGTCCAATACTGTAGACTGAAAGTGCAAATAAAATCTTAAGCAAATAAAGGAGAGCACCTAACATCAAACACATCTTTATTCACACAACTGTCTTCGTACCCAACACTCAGGTTTTGTTCTTCTTATAGGAACAGCTAAAACATTCAGTATAAACAAACCAGTTGGAGTTCAATCTGTTTTTTGCCTTCATTTAATGCTTGATTGAAGTGACAGTCTTAATTTTTGACTGTGTGCTCTTTATCATACAAACACTTTCTCTTTTCTTTTCTTTTTTTTTTTAGAAATCTAAACATGCATACGTGTTGTAATCAGAAAACTTGTTTAACCTGGAACAGAAGTTTTACAAAGATTTGTTGTAATAAATAAAATAGGATTGGGAGGGAAGGATTCTAATTTTCAAACACACTTGCTCAACTCTAAAAACCAATTAGGCAGATAAACAAAACGAATTGGAAATCCCATAGACCAAAGGATGAGTTGTCCAGGTTTAAAAAAAAAACAAAAACATTTTACTAAAGTTGAACTAAAGGTCTAAATTGGAACTCTCTCCCGTTGGTTGGTGGCTTTAAAGGGGTGCTGTGGATCCTGCTGTGGATCCTGCTGTGGAGCCAACAATTCTGCATGTCATGCAGATTTTAAGGAGCTGTGTGACGCTGTGTAACTTCTTGTGGCGCCTGCTGTGCAAAGCTCAGGGCAGCCAGGTCCTACCAAGAAGAGCATTTAAAGTGTTTCCATTGAAGATTTGCGAAAAATGTCTACTTTGATATGCCATAAAAACCACCTTCTCCATGTGCAAAAAACTTGTTTTCAATAAATGTGAGTTTTTTCTAAAATTGTGGTAGTTCCATTAAGCAAATGTATTATTTCAAATCCAATTTGCACAATTTTATAGGTAATGGAAATGCGTAGAAATACTGAGGGTGTCTGGGTGAAAGCAGTTAAACTAAACGGTGAAAAAAATCAAAACGGACCCATAGATTAGTTGACATGTAATCTGTTTATGCCAAAAAAAATGATGGTTCGGACATGTTCAGAGGAGAGACGGTGTTGGTAGAAGGATGCTGAGTCTAGAGCTAAACAGAATGGGATAGAATTGGGAAAGTTATGAGGAATACTAGTAAAGAAGAGTAGGATAAAACATGTAATGTAGGTTGGAAGAAATCCAAATACAAAACAGATATGTGAATGTGCAAATTAATGTCATGAAAAACAGGTGTGCAAATTGTCAGCATTAGCATAAATTTGCTGTTATGCTAAATGGTGTGCATTGTGGCGCCCCTATTTACATTTCTAAAAATACCAGTTACCTATAAGTGAGTGGTTGTACGGTCTAATGGGAAACGTTAGGAATGATTTCCTGAATTGCTCTTTGTGGCAGCAGAGCCATAAAAGTCTGTTGGAGAATGAGCTCTGCTGTAGTGGATGGATGGATTTTCCACGTTTACTTTTGTTAGAAGTACAGGGTGGTTCTTTTCCAAGTTGTTTCTTGTTGTTAGAGTTTGATTGATTTTGTAATGGTGTTAAATATACTTTATGATCTGTTTACTTTTGTTACAAAGATTATACTTGAAGTGTAGAAATACTTATTTTTAATTTCTTAATTTAATCTTAATTTAATCTCTTAATTTGCAGATTTCTAACTTTTTGCAATGAAGATTTTTGAAACAGTGTTATGTTTTTTAAATGATATAGTAATATTTGTATTAATCATTAACATGCTTTTTATGATTAACATAATTTGCATATTTAGATAACTGATCTACATTTGCCATGTTGATTTCTAAAAAAGTTATGGCTATTCTTTTTACATAATAATTAAAGTAATTCATCTTTGTCATGTGCTTTATTGATACCTAAGGATTCTTAATTCTGTCTGATAAAAGCTATGAACCGGATAGTGATAAATCATGTAATAAAATGGTTACGGTAGAACAGGGGTGGGATTATCTAAATTCGCTTCCTTCCACTCCCTTTCAACAAATATTTAATTCTATGTCTAACTAAGTTTGATATGTCTTTGTATGAATGTATAACTGATGATTGTAATGTTTTTGTGTATTATTCTTTTTTGATTGCTTGAAATAAACCATTTAAAAACAGATCTGTTATACTGACTGTGTACATCGTTTCTGCTCCTGCTCTTACATTTGGTTGTGGACATTACCTATTGCTTGATGTGGAATTAGATAAGCTAAGTCTCTCTAAGAGATCTGGTAATCGCCTGTCCGTCCTGGGGGAGGATCCCTCCTTCACGTGGGCACCCCTGAGGTTTCTTCTTTTTCTTCTGGAATCCATTTTTTAAGGACTTTTTCCTTACCGAAAAGGGGGGTCTAAGGGCAGGGATGCCCAGGTTAGTTTAGTCTGTTTAGTTTAGTTTATGTTCTTTATAATTTCTGTTTATTATACAATTACCAGTTTGAAGCCCATTGAGATGACTGTTGTAAATATTGGGCTATATAAATAAAATTGAAACAAATTGAATAACATATGTGTGACTCATCAGCATTTCTGTAGTTTTCCGCTACTCTTATGACCCCCATGTTCTTAAAACTAGGAACTAGTAAACTTGTCTTTGATCTCCAAAGTTATCTTCATTCACCTACTCTGTCTTTGCTTTCCCCACTTGGACAAACCCACTCACTCTTCTGTTTGTGGACAGCTTTGTGGATTTTGTCATTTTGACTGGATTTCACATAATCTAAGTCCTTCTCTACTACAATAAGTAAATCTTCAGGGAAATTGTCTGCTTATTCTATATGTCCACTTATGTAAAGGATTAGTTAAAATATTATATTATTTCATTTCATCAAATGCAAGACCCTGCCGCACCAGTCTATGACCCTCTATGGGCCTAGAGAACCCCAAAAACCCACAGCACCCACACGGGTCAAACCCCCCTTACCATTGCACATGACTAAGACTTAAGACAGATAGGAATGTCGGATTCAACGTGTAAGCATAAACCATTTTGCTTCAGTGTAAATTTTAATTTTGTAATAACCCAAAAACTTAATATTGACACAGCAAAAGGTGGCAAACTTGTTTTGGTGTCGAACCAACCTTGAGGAGGAAGTTGGGTTGGTGGACTGTGCACTTCTGGATTCACATTGACAACAATTAGATCACCAAGTGCTTGCCTAAAATGCTCAGGGGTTTTAAGAATAGGGCTCCTAAATATTATCATATGATCAATGTGTTTTCATTCATATAAAGATCATTTTATAAAAACTGTCATGTTTTGTGCATATGTGCTAAACTGAACAATATACCACCTATCTTAGGTCAGAAAAATGAGAAAAACAGTCTTACTTTATTCTTCCTCACAAACGGGCACACAGACTCTCACACACACAACACACATTTCCAATATCTGAAACACACAGGACTTATGATGTGTCCCTCATATAGTCTCACCTTTCAAAGGACACAGATATTGTTAAACTCAGGCAGTAAATGAGCTCTGTGCCGTAATGTATGACACACACAGGCCTCTCTGATTGCCCTGCCCTTCAGAACTGATGGATGCCAATGTGTCACGGCATGAAAATGTGTCAGGAAATGGGAAAAAATAGAAACACCAAAAAACAGGAAGATTGAGAGGGGAAAGAGAGTAAAAATGACCCACAAATCTAACAGAGGCCCTTTAATGTGGAAGGAGAAATGGCGGTAAAAATGCCTGTGTTCACCAGGTGCTTTGTACCTGCACAGTAGCATGATCATCTGTAGAGAATATTACCTATTTGTCAAGGACGTTTTTCTGGACATGTAAAAAGAGAAACTAAAAATCACTGCCCCAATCTCCTATCTATTCTTCCTCCTCGTGTTCTGCAGACACCCATCTAAACGGGAAAGGCTTCTCCCATTTCTGCCTCTGAAGACACTTTAGGGGCCTAGGCCCATTGTTCAGTGAAGCAAAGCATCTCTTCAGCAAATGAAAACCAAATCCTTCCTTCAAGCAAAAATAATTAACAAACCTCACACCCAGGATCCCAGTGTTAATAGGAGACAAAAGAAAATGGAACTCCAAGAGAGGAGTAAGTTTAAGAAAATGAGGTTTAAGGTTTAGAGAAACCCACATCATGGATGAGTGATGAATGTATCAAATCATTTAAAGTGGATTGATCAATGTAGGAAACTCTAAATGATGAATAGTGTTTGTCCACAGCTATCTTTTTCAAAATAGTAGGAGCTTGTTAAGATAACACATGAATCCCAATTTTTTTTTATTAGTCAGCTGATAGCTTCTATGATTCCAGCTTGTATTCCAGAGATTTTGTAGCCCCAAGCCACAGTATTAAAGGGCAATTATCATTGTTTTAAGCTTATGAGGGTAAACCAGTGACGTGCAGTCAGGAGAGGCAGGTGAGGCTGTGCCTCACCTGTCATTATGGGAAGAAAAGAGAAAAAATAAATTCACTTATTATATTCAATCAGTAATTTGTGCTTTGCAGTCATTTTCCATTTAACTGTACCATTTTTGGGTGTTTTTTCTTTTCAAAATCGCTGAATTTCCGCATTTGACGTGCGATGAGGCACCAGCCCGCTGAGCCTCACCTTGGATTGCGCAATACCTATGTAGTCAGACGGTACTGCTGTCTCTCTGTATGTCGGTTCAATCACTCGTACTATATGAGCTGAGTTTGCATAATTTAGCAGATGTATATGATGTACAGTGTTTGTTTTTATAAATAACTGTATGTGAGGGACGTGTTTCTTGTGCTGAGCGCTAAACGCCGGCGAAAAAGCTGCTGGGTGAGGCCAGCAGTTCTCGTGCCTCATGTTAGGGGGCGCCAGTGAGCCCTGAGATTATGATGCTAAAAAATACTAGAAGAAGTGATAGCAAGCGGCAAGTCATTTTCTTCAGAAGGAGCGGCGTATGGACTTTATTTACAAGTAAAGGTAAGACGATAATAACGTTTGTGATTTTTTCTATGCTGCAGTTTGTATATGAAAAAAAACATGTTGAAATGATATTTTAAACAAAACACGTTAACTGTTGTCAATCAAATGGTGAATAAGTTACTCAGTATGGTTCATATGTTTGTAAATCTGACTAATGACGTCAGTGCCTCACCAGCCATTAACCTCACCGCACGTCACTGGGGTAAACTACATCCAAATATGTGACAACACACTAAGTTACCAAAATTATTTGCTCACCTGCCTTTACTGACATGTGGACTGAAGTGCTCCGCTCTAATTCATCTCAAAGGGGTTCTATCAGGTTCAGGTCAGGACTTTGTGCAGGCCAGTCAAGTTCATCCACACCAGACTCTGTCATCCATGTCTTCATGGACCTTGCTTTGTGCACTGGTGCACAGTCATGTTGGAAAAGGAAGGGGCCTGCTCCAAACTGTTCCTACAAGGTTAGGAACATGGAATTGTCCAAAATGTTTTAGTTTCCTGAAGCATTCAGAATTCCTTTCACTGGAACTAAGGGACCAAGCCCAAGTCCTGAAAAACAACTCCACACCATTATTCCTCCTCCACCAAATTTCACACTCGACACAATGCAGTTCCGAATGTACCGTTCTCCTGCAACCTCTAAACCCAGACTCGTCCATCAGATTGCCAGATGGAAAAGCGTAACTCATCACTCCAGAGTATTCCTCCTCTTTGCACGATGCACTTCAACATCCACTGCCCCCTCTTTGAAAGTTTATGTGGTCTACCACTTCATGGCTGAGTTGCTGTTGTTCCCAAATTCTTCCGCTTTGTTATTATAGAGCTGATGGTGGACTGTCCAAAATTTAGAAGCAAGGAAATCTCACGACTGGATTTGTTCCAGGTTGGAATTCACTAAGTTCCTGAGAGCGGTCCATTCTTTCACAAATGTTTGTAAAATCAGTCTGCATGCCTTAGAGCTTGGTTTTATACACCTCTGACCAGGCCAAGTGATTAGGACGCCTGATTCTGATCATTTGGATGGGTGAGCCAATACTTTTGGTAGGAGTATTTCTTTTGAGTACAGGATAAACTGCAGGAGAAGCAGTCTGACTTGAGTGTTGGATGACATAAAACTTACCTTCCACAGCAGACATTAGTGAGGCTGTGGAAGGTAATTGGAGGGTTAATGCTGAGTCAGAGTAAGAAATACCTGCACAATTAGGTTATCAGGAGATGGTTGATGAAGAGTCAAAAATTCAGAGCCAGGAGTGAAGTATTGCCTTTCGTTTATTAAAAAAGCAAACAAAAAACTTTTTTTTGCACAATTATTGTTTTAAACGTAATGCTTTTTTGCTCTATATTTGTCAGTGTTGTGAGAATTGATTGATTTTTTACATTATTTTTTTAATTTCTTTTTTTTCTTCATAAAAAAACTGGTCCATAGACCTAATACTATTTTAGTGAATTTGATCATTTTAGAAACAGACTTTTACTAGGTTTTAGCCATACGGTCATTGGTTTTGTATAGAATGTTGTGCAATTACTAATATATGACCAACTGTGTTTCATTTCTGAAGAACTTGCCAAAAAATAACCAGAAAAATTAACCAACCCTGCAATCCTTCAGAGGTCGATCAGAGCAGCTCTACCTCTGGCCCAAATAATTGCAATTATTTATTGTACAAAAAAGTGATTTTTTTTTTTTTAGACACACTTCATGACATTTTTATATCATTTTTTTAATTGAAATTACTTGTTTTTACCATGTTTTATGCCATTACGTGTTTGCAAAACAGCAAAAAATGTTGAAATTTCCATCACCACTAAGAATTACGGTCACACATGTACAACTGCCACCATGCAATAGGGAGGCATCGGCAGAATCCTTAAGATCAGCTGCCGCAGCCCGATTTTTCTGAGAATCATTGATGTGGTTATAAAAGCAGACTGTGGTAGTCCACCCGCAGTCAGTCAGGTGGGGATGAATTTTAACCTTTTCTTAAAACCTTAGCCACAAAGTGAAAATGCGACTGTGGCTGCTCAAATACAAGTGCCACCTCGCGGCGGGATCATCTGCTGAGTTTGTTGAAAAACTGGCATTTAGGTTGCCACACGGTGGCAATTTGGCATATGCGACTGTAGCTTTAACAAAACCTTTTTTGAAAACAGAAGGAGGCGTAAAGCAAAATGAATAATAGCCAAGGTCTGCTACAAAGGTCAAGAAAAACAGTTTCAGGTAAGGTCAAGATTGAGCACAAAAGGACACAAAGTGTTTCACCTGCATCCGGATGGTCTCTATCAGACAAAAAGTTCAAAGCAGACTGAGGTTTCAAGCTCTTTTGAAGAAGGACATCAAAATGGGCAACATTGAGAATTATGGATGCAGGGGTAAGCTAAGGAAATCAAGTGCAGCTGATGAAAGACACATCAAGCTTATTAGCCTTCAAAATTGGAAGATGTCTAGCAGTGCCATCAACTGCAGCTGCAGCCAAAAAAACATAACTCCGGCATTGAAACATGGTAAAGTGACTCAAGTACGCATAAAAACTTAAGTGATGGGCTGCAGGAAAAATGTCAGCAGTTGGCCTGGACTGATGAGTCCAAATATGAAATATTTGGCTGCAGCAGGAGACAGCTTGTTCATCAAAGGGCTGGAGAGCAGTACAATAATGAGGGCCTGCAGGCAACAGTAAGGCATGGTGTAGGGTCCTTGAACATCTGGGGCTGCATTCACACATGGAATTGGAGATCTGATCAAGGTTAAAGGTGTTCTCAGTGTTGAGAAATATAGGCCAACTACCTCTGGCTGCTGTGTGCAGACTAAGGTGTGGCTCGAAGCGAGCGGGGTTAAATGCATTGTTCTCCGCCCAATGTGTGTGAGTTTGCTTCGTCACAACAATTGATGTATTTTTCATTGCATTTTATACGTTTCCACGTGCCAATATTGCAACCACCGGATTCGGGAGTGTATCCTTATCTTAATTTAGTAAAAGCATTGTTATTTTGATTTTAGGGATATGTACACTCCTGCATTAAGAGGAAAAAACACAGCCCTTTTTAGTTTTGGCTACAGGAACAAGAAAAGCAGACTGAACAACTGTGATGTGTCAATCGTGGACAAAACGGTTCTTATCTCATACAGAAATTTCTCATATTCAGCACTAGAGTAGACAATACAATTCGCTTCTTTATTTCCACCTCCTGATTTTCTTTCCCATTCAGATTTGTCTTTAGTTCATACAATACATTTTGTTGATTGATGTAAGTAAATTGTTTTTGAAAGGATTCTTTGTTTACAACAGTTTTTCACACACAAAGTGTGTGCATTATCTGCTGTGGTTTTGCAGTAAATGGCGTATACTTATACTTATATAGCGCCTTTCTTCCTACAAGGACAAAGCGCTTTACAGTCACAGACCCATTCACCCAGTCACACACACATTCACACACTGGTGGCGGCTCCGCTGCCAAACACAGGCGCCCGCCCACCACCAGAGGCAAGGTGGGGTCCAGTGTCTTGCCCAAGGACACTTCGACTCATGGGCGTGTGCAAGGCGGGAATCGAACCTGCAACCTTACGATCATGGGTCCACCGCCCTACCGCTGCACCACGGCTGCCCACAAGGCGGTAGTTAGAGTCGCATATGTCGCATATGCCAAATTGCCACCGTGTGGCGACCTAAATGCCAGTTTTTCAACAAACTCAATAATGGCGAGTGCGCAACTCTTCAAGACGTGCATTGGGAGGGAAATCACTTCACACAAGCAACCTTTTGCTCGACAACTTTTACTCATCTTGAGCAGGTGAGTCCAGATAATGGCTTTCAACAGCAACAGGATTGCAATATTTGATCGGGCTCTAGATTGGGCACAGAACAGCAGCTAGACCTTACCATGAGATTAACGTCAGCACCTTCTAAATCTTTTCACTTCTCACAAAATTTGTAAAAGTATTGAGTTACTTCACTTAATCAATAAGAACAGGCTGACAGTGGGTTTTCATACGCTGAAGTACCATATTTTATATTCCTTCAACTGTTGAAGGAAAAACTGATAATAATTCTTTACAAATTTACCAGCAAAAACATTTATTTCAAGGATTTATTTTGTGAAAAGGAGTGAATTCGGTCTCTATTCCTTTGTAAGTTCAGCTTGTTTTCACCTGCTGTATAACGTGACTGATAAATAAACAGCAAGTTACTGCTCTATATTCTTGTTGAATGCTAAAATACAAAGAATACAGCAACTCATTCTCAATAAAAGAAAGTTTTATATGTATATATATATTGAGAGAGAGAGAGAGAGAGAAAGAGAAAGAGAGAATAGAAAATACATCTCTACTGCCTTCATCTGTATGTGAATCTGTTTGTGTCACCCTGGGCAGATGAGAAGCAGAGTAAAAGTAGTTTTGAGTGCCAAATGAACATACAACAATTTTCAAACAACAGTAAGCCATTACATATTTAAAGTTAAAAGAAAAAGAAATTCCTTTTTTTTAACTTGTCCTGTCCAACAGCTGGGCAGACAGATGAGAGCTGAGGGCCTCTTGTGTTGGATATATTTTACTTTAACATGAGGGGTTATTAATCTTCAGACAAACCAAAGGTATATCTGAATAAACCCCTTTTGTAATTGAGGCCAAACTTTATTGATTTCAATCATGTTTGAAAATCTTTGGTGTTGGACCGGACGGAAAAGGAAAGGAGGGAAGAAAAGAGAGGGA
>CM074503.1:13342009-13358088 GCA_037389245.1 Oryzias sinensis | reverse complement strand
TATATATATATATCAAAGTAGCCTTTAAGGGCTCTGTAGAATCTTTGTCATCTGGAAAAAAAGAAGAAGAAAGAAATCGACAAATGGTTGGTTTTCCAGAATCCAAAAACTTAGAAATACTAGACCCCAGCCCTGTTCAGACAGGTCCGGGAAAATGGTGTCTGACATTAAACCGGTCTGCGGCCTGAAAATGGTTGGAGACCCCTGATGTGGAGAACAGTGGCCTTTGGGAACTTGTCTGACATCAGTATCAAGCAGAATGCAGCAGTGCACCGACTCATCAAGAGTCAGCCCTCAAACATTTATCTGTCCCCATCTGCTGGTGTTTGTGGGAACTTTATGGCCTGGTGCTGGAGTGCATGACAGAAATGTCATGTGTGGTTTAAAAATCCTTTTTCAAACTCCTGAAATTTAAAGTAAATCCGTCTTTTTCTGCATGCCATGCAAAAAAAAAAAAAAGCCTTGTAGACAAATGTGATGATCAATTTTAGTTTTAGGCACAAAAAAACACAAAAATCTCACCTAAAGCAATTCAGCAAAAAGTGTAGCAAAAATAAATAAATGGAGAATTGTAAATATTTACATAGTGTAAAACTGTGTGTGTGTGTGTGTGTGTGTGTGTGTGTTGGGAGTAGGTACGATTGGTGGTTCAAATCCCCTCCCAATAACACACACACACATCAACAGCAGTCCTAGTTTTCATGTAAGTCTGTGACATGTTTTGCTCCCGATGAACCCTGTGAGCTTTGACCAGATGGAAGCCAAGTTATAATTCTTCACCTTTGCCCCACAACACTAGGTTTGCTGGTTCAACTCCCTGCTGAGCTGTAAATGGTAAATGGCGTATACTTATATAGCGCTTTTCTACCTACAAGGCCCAAAGCGCTTTACAGTCACAGACCCATTCACCCAGTCACACACACATTCAAACACTGGTGGCGGCTGTGATGCTTGCATCTTAACCAAGCCTCACTCTGTCTAAACAGCCACATTTCCCCAACAAACAAGTAACATTTTGAAAAGCCCTTTTCTGAACTTCTGGGTTTCCTTCACACCAACACAAATAGTGTATGTTTTGCAGTGTGTAGGCAGATACTACACTTGAAAAATAAAAAATAAAGAAGACATTAAAGGTTCTTTTTAAAATACCGTATTATAGAAAAAAAAACTACCGGTAAGTCCACATATAAATGTCACTTATTAACTCTGATTTAATTATGGCTCGTTAGATTTACAGATTTCTGACTGGGATGCTCCAAAAACAGTAATATTCTGACACTAGACTACATACCCCTCACATTAGCTGCAGTGAGATTATCCTTTGTAACACAGGGTGCAGTAAGACTTTCCTACTGGGTTAAGGGTTGCTGAGGAATTTACCCGAATGACTTCTAAAGTGTTGAAGGTTGCAGACTCCTGCAGTTAAACATACTTTTTCATTTAGGCGCCAAACCGTCCTCAAAGAAAACAATAAAGTTAATGTGAAATGTCACTGCTTACCTCAGATTAAAGTAAATTGTGCCACCTGCTGGACACTATGAGCAACTAGAAGGTGAAATCAAAGATTCTCAGGGCAAATCTTTAAAAAACCTTAATGCTAATGGTCAAATGCCTAAAGGTAAGGCTGGTTAAAGGCAACACTCCAGATGTGTTATTGTTCACCCAAAGCTTTTGATTGAGTTTCAGAGGCCATGCGTGGAAGTGGGCCTAACTGTTTCTCTTGACCTCCTGCAAAAGCTCATGCTCCTTCCCTCCCAGAGAGGTAATGTTCACAGACTCCATGACCAGGAGTTAGGCTGCCGAGACAACTCCCTTCAACCACTTTGCACTGACCCTTTCAAGGTCTCTGGCCGGTGCTGGGCCCTCAGGGTAATGATGTCACATCAGTGATTTGAACTGGGCGTGACTGGGACCCATTGGCACAGCCATTGGAATAGCAGGAAAAAATGAGAAAAAAAAATCCAGAAAATCACATGATTTTTAAACTTTTTTTTTTCAAATTATAGTGGAAAATAAGTATTTGGTCTCCTACAAACAAGGAGGATTTCTGCCTCTCACAAACCTGTAGCTGCTGTAAGAGGATCCTCTGTCCTCCACACTTTACCTTTATTAATGGCACCTGTTTGAACTGGTTATCTATCTAAAAGACACCTTTCCACATCCTCAAACAGTCACACTCCAATCCCCACTATGCCCAAGACCAAAGAGCTGCCTAAGGACACCAGAAACCAAATTGCTGACCTGCACCAGGCTGGGAAGACTGTATCTGCAACAGGTAAGCAGCTTGGTGTGAAGAAATCACCTGTGGGATCAATTATAAGGAAATGGAAGACATACGAGACCACTGATAATCTCCCTCCATCTGGGGCTCCCCGCAAGATCTCGTCTTGTGGGGAGAATGATCACACAGGGTGAAATCATTTTGACCCCACAGGGGGAGATCTTGCGGGAAGCCCTGTGGGGTCAGAATGATCACAAGAACGGTGAGCAAAAATCCCAGAACCACAAGGGGGACCTGGTGAATGACCTGCAGAGAGCTGGGACCAAAGTAACAAAGGCTACTATCAGTAAGATGCTCATTTATTTATTTTTTTGGTTAAGTTTGCTAGCCAACTGGGTATTGGTAGGATCAACCAGGTATCCCCAGGAGCTAGAGTGTGCAGGAGGGCATTGAGGAGTTCCTGCCGCCTGCTGAGGCTTTCTAATGGATGGCGGGACAAGCGTCAGCGACATAGTGCTTGCTGCATGGCCCAGCCAGGCCCCTGGTCAATGGACAGCGCTCCAGCAGCCTGTGCTTCTGGAAAAAACCGCTACATGAATGAGCTTGGATCCCTCATGTGGAAACCACAGACTTGGCAGCAGGCGGTGTGGCAGGACTGCTGGCTCAGACGGGGCGTCTCAGTCTTGCTTGTATTCAAGGAGGCTCGCGGGTCGACCATAGATGCTAGGCTGTCTGTACAGCCGACCATTGCCTCAATAAACGCTCCTGCAGAACAGAGAGGCCCTCCGCCAGGGACGTGGCGTGTAGAGATTCTCCCATGGTGCATGTTAGGCACACATGTGCAGTGATGAATGTCTAAGCGCATGTTCAATTTGCCGTTCTGCATGTCATTCAAGTGACATACTTCACAGTGAGGATGATTATTCGCTGAAAGCAATTTTATATTTTTGTTTATTTATTTTTGATGTCACACGATCTACCACCCATCCGATTGTCATAATGAGCACCGCTGCTTCAAGTCTTTTAGCTTTAGGTCTTCTTTTTCATCCTGACAGGCCTGATTAGAGCTACTGACTACCAACAAGGCTCCTGCTATGATTAGCCCTCTCAGGATTCAACACTCACTAATGGGGCCGCCACAAGTCTGACAAAAGTAAATTTAAACAGTCATGTTAGACAGACCGAAGAAAAATGAACCGCATTTACATCTATAAATATTTACTGAAGTGTTCAAGTGAGCTGGAAAATCCTGGTGACCCAAACTATTCCAGCCCATCAGTGGATCTTGAATAAAGTCGAGTCAGCTCTGTTGGTAAAGGCTGTCAGGGTGTGTTTGAAATACTATATCCAGGCCAAAAAGGGGATGCATTCATCCAGCCGTATGAACTTCAAAGAAGGAGCTTTTAGCCGACAGAATTACTTCTTTGGTTCACTGTGACCCACAGAAGTTAACAATAAAGAATATCAGTCATTAGCTTTTCTTGGATTTTCATACTATAGAATGAATGTTGCTATAAAATACTGTTTGTGATTGCTGCTGCTTCATCCAGCTTACCTGCTTGTAACAGGCAGGACATTTACCTGGACTGACACTTGGCTGGCCTTGTTGCTGATTGATACAAGAGCAGATTCATAAGTCCTCCAAAGGCGCCAGTGGTCAGTCGTCAGTCTTTTCTCTATCACACTGCGGACAACTTATACGAGCGGAAAGCTTTTCCAGAATGCAGAAAGTTGAGAAAAGTGTTTGAATGCCACTGTTGGTGAATTCCGTTTAAGTCTACATATTTGTGAATTTTTCGGGGAAAAAAATTTATTGTAAATAAAAAAAACATATCTAATCCTAGTTTCAGCATAAATAGTTAGGGTTTGGGTTAGGTTAGGACAGGGGTGTCAAACTAATTTTGTTTCAGGGGCCACATTCAACCCGTCTGATCTCGAGTGGGCCGGACCGGTAACATAAAGACAAAATAACAGCTTTGTTTTAGTTTTTTTACTTAGTTGAAAAAAATGCATCAACCAACATGGTAGCCTAATCACTTATTATTACACATTCATTCACAGAGGCCAATGGATCTCAAATAAAATTAATTTCTCTTAAAAGAAAAAGGTCTATTCAGTTTTATACTGACTTAATATTTTACATCTGACACTGAAGCAATCCTGATTATAAACTCAAGAGGGGCTAAGCAAAAAAATGAAACACCCCACCTAAAACAAAACTGTCCATTTTTCCTGGAAAGCTCAGCAATCCACTTCTTTTTGACAACATTTTGGTCATTATTGTGTCACTACTGATCATTCTTGTAGCAACACAACAGCCTTGAGGCTGGCAGGGAAACAAACTGCATTTTATACAGAAGCAGAGCTGTTAGATTTCACTTTTGGCACGCGTAAACATATGCTGTTTCACCTGTTTTGCTTTTCCTTTGCTCCCCCTAGTGGCAGAATTGCGCATTTCGGTTATGTCTTTAAAAGATCATAACTCGCCACAGGAATTGACTAGAAACGTGCTTTGTTTTTTAAACATGCTTATGTTTTTGCTCTTCATGTGTTGGCTGGACTAAACCACCTGGCGGGCCGGATATGGCCCGCAGGCCGTATGTTTGAGACCCCTGGGTTAGGATGTGGCAACAAGAAATTGATGAAAAATTGCAGTTGTTCATTTTTAGTTCATTGACAAGTTAGACTGGCATTCAGTGTCTAATTTAAGAAACAAAAATTCAGATTTATGTTCACAGAATACTTTCCAGTTTTATATTTTATGGTTTTTTTTAAGATGCACCAACTTGTACTAAGATAGTGTTCCCATTTTATGCTAAAATGAGTCATTTCCACGTAATTCACATAACATGTTTTGTTACTAAACAAAATGAACTACAATTAATGAATAATAAATCATCAAATACAAACTATATACAAACCATCTGCTTAGAACTAGCAGAAAATACTTATTATTGGGCTGTATAACATTTAGTTTTGAGTAATCTTAAAGTGGGCTTTTATAACCTATATTTGTCAGGAACTGGTGGTTAGGGTTAGACTAAAAATACAGGAGACCGGGCTTGGTGCCGGAAACGTAGACATGTACCGTAATAAATAAACTTGAATGAGACAAAACCCACAGAGAAACCAAAACCGTGACAGCAGTGCAGAGCAGAGCAGATGACCTGACCACCTTGGACCAAGCATGAGACTTTTTGCTGCAGTGGCAGTTTTTTTTTTTTTTGCCAGTGCGGTCCATGTCAAGTCATGCCATGTCAGTTGGGTTTTCCTGCATCCATGTTCACGTCATGCCGATCCATGTCCAACCAATCCATTCCTGAGGCGGATTGCTGGGGTCATTCGTCCTGCTTCCTGCTCCGGTGCAGGATTGCCAGGGCCGCTAGTCTTCATGTGTCCTGTCCCTGGGGAGAGTCTTCAGGACGGATCCTCTTCATGTCGATTCCTGAGGAGGGGTTCCTCAGTGTCAGTTTCAGTTCCTCAGTGTCATGTCATGTACTCTGCTCCGTTCTATTCTGCTTTGTCACTTTTTTGTTGCTCATTTGTTGTTGTCATGTTTCAGTTTATTGATTAACTGTTAATTAACCTACCAGTTCCTAAGATTTTTTCCATGGGTTTCAGGTCTGGAGACAGGCTAGGCCACTCAAGGACCTTGAAATGCTTCTCACGAAGTCACTCCTTCATCACTCAGGCACTGTGTTTGAGATCATTGTCGTGCTGAAAGACCCAGCCATGTTTCATCTTCAATGCCCTTGCTGATGGAAGGAGGTTTTCACTCAAAATCTGATGATACATTAATTCATTCTTTCTTTCATCCTGGTCCCTTTGCTGAAAAACAGCCCCAAAGCATGATGTTTACACCCCCATGCTTTACAGTATGTATGGTGTTCTTTGGATGCAACACAGCATTTTTTCTCCTCCAAACACATGTAGAGTTCACAGCAAAAAGTTCCTTTTTGTTTCATCTGACCATGACATTCTCCCAATCCCCTTGTGAATCATCCAAATGCTCTCTAGCTATTCAATTCAATTCAGGTTACATCTGCTTTAGCAGGGGGGATATGTCTGGCACTGGAGGATTTGAGTCTCTGATGGCATAGTGTCTTACTGACTTTGTTATTTTGGTCCCAGCTCTCTGCAGGAACACAGGGCGAGCTTTCAGGATGCTTAGCAGCATTCAACTCAAATGCCAAATGCTGTCTGATAGGAAAAAAAGCAGAAAAAACTAGACCCTAATCCTAATTTGATATAAAATTCAGATGTTTTATTTTAAAGGTTTAACCCTTTAGGACTAAGGTTTGCTATTGTCCAACTTTTGATTTCATCCTGCTTCTCCGTAATTAATGATGTTTTGTCTCTTTGTTCTTATTCCGATTTCAAATGAAGACATTTGTTTATCCAAACAACTAAAGAAGTGATGAGGTCATGTCAAAGGAACTTTTCAAATGCGGCTTTATCTTTCTATATTTTATTTTAAACTTTGAAGGCAGCACAGTGAGCACAATGCAGCATAAAAACCAAGCTTTCATCAGTAGGTGAACTGATTAAATGTGAGGATTTACTGCAGCCAGGAAAGATGACATCACGGTGAACCTGGGGCGACTGTTTTCTTTGGAGCGAGGTGGAGTCTTGTTACCATTAGTTGTTATTTAATAAAAAAGCTTCCAAGTTAACAGCTGTTAGATTCACTCACACGGGGAAACACTAGATGGATAAACTGACTTTGTACAGGGAGTGTTGTACAAATATAAAACTATCAATATAGTCATCAACCAAGATTACTCAACCAGAATTAAGTAAAGACTAAAAACTTGCAAGATGTGACCACTGGAGGGCATTTCTTTTATCCCGATCAAATGGAGATTCCTACCCTTTCACTGTAAATGACCAGCAGCTCAAAGCAGAATTAAAGCTGCAGGAGAAATAAGATTTGATGCCACATGGGTCTCCATGGCTGATGACCTCTTCTGCCTTTGGGAGACATGTCTCACTGACACTGTCGATATACAACACTCTAAGGGTCATTAGGGTCACATCTTTATTTGAGAGAAAAACATCAGTTACCGCCATGAAGCCCATTGAAATGACTATTATCGTAGGATTGGGCTATATAAATAAAATTTGAAAAATGGATAGGTGGAATTAGATTTTCACAGACAAGAAAAAATGACACCAATTAAATGTATTGGTTCTTTATGGGTACAGTATTTTACTTTTGCAGTGTAGAAAAGTATAACTTTTTTTGCTTTGGACACATTTAAAACACATGTACATCTGTTTTTATTGACTTGTGTATAAATCCTTGCTTTGGTCGTAACATTAGGTTGAAAATAAGTGTCATGGTTTGAGTTTCTTTTGTTTTGGTTTTTGCTTTCTGTCTTGTTTTGTCAGGGTTAAGTTCTGTTTCCTGTTTTATTTTGAAAGGTTTCCTGTCTTGTCTTGTTTCTTGAGTTTTACTTCCTTTGGTCCCCATCTGCCCTGATCGTGTTCACCTGTGTCTTGTCTGCCCTGTCTGTATATAAGTCTTGTCTCTGCCTTCCTCCTGTGTTGGTCCATTATTCCTGTCTGGTGTTCATGTCATGCCATGTTTCTCGTTTCTTGTCCCTCGCCACGCCACAGTGAGTTTTGTTTTGTTTTTGTCATCCTGCTCTGCAGCGCCTTTTGTTTGTTCGCATTAAACCCCTTGCCCTTGAACCGTGTGCCTCCGCCTCTGCATTCTGGGTCCTACCGGCTTTCGAGCCACCCCACCACCGTGACAATAAGGTCCACAGAAAATGCAAATTAGAATGGACTGAAGTAAATAAAACATATGTAGGTTTTTTTTTATTTGCCTGTGTGCACTCTTTCACCGTGTCAAACAATTTGCAAAAATAGTTTTAGTAGAATGATTTTAGCAAAAACAGAAAAAAACCTGTGTCATTTTCTAGGACAGTTTCTGCAGAGCGGCAGTAGTTCATCATAAATTCACCTCTAAATTTATGAAGAACTACTCCCGTGGGTTGGAGGTGGGTGGGGGGCTGTTGGTACAAAGCAACCCCACTTCCTGTCCTGCATCTGTTTAAATTCTTTCCCAAGCTAACTGTCTTTGACTCTTAACTCAGTGCAGAAGGTGGGAGAATGGAGGATGGTAAGCAAGCCATCATCCGTGATGGAGAACAACACCCACCCCTGTATGACGCAGTGTCATCACACAGCAGGTCCTTCAGCGATAGACTGTCAGAATAAAAGTGTCTGCCCACGTTGTAAGTTGTTATTTCCTGCTGCAGTAAGACAACCTGAGTTACTAGAAGTAAATCCATTGATAATGTTGTAATGTTGTTATATGTCTATGAAGACTCATTCTTACGGGTAGATTCCATCATAGTAGTAGGTTTGAAGGTTGTCATCTGGACCTGGTTTCATCTTCAACTTTAAAAACCAAGTCCAGATGACAACCTTTAAACCTACTACTATAATGTTACCATCATTCACTTGAAACTATCTCCAACCTGTGCAATATTTCTGACTCCTGGTACAGTGACCTAATATTTTCTGCCTATATGATCCTGAAAATACAATATGTTTTAGATTTTCTTAAACACTAGAATGCGACATCCAAAGTTGGTTAAAATAAACCTAAAACCAAAAGGACCCTGACTTTTTCTAAACATGTGCTTATTTTATATTTATATTTTAGGAAAAATAAGACCACTAGAGGTTGCTATGAATAGGAAAAGGCCTGATAAAAGAAATATTCAATGTAATAAACCTAATGGTAATTTTTAGTAGTTGTGGAAAGAGACTGAGTGTTTGCTTGTACTTACTGTGTTCTTTTGCTGTCTCATAAATTGTAAGGCCATGTGGAGATTCCTTCACTGAGGGACGTATAAAGGGGTTATATCTATCTTTTTTTTTTACAAAGTCTCTAATTAAATTTCAATATTTTATTGGCTTTATTTGTTCTTTAGAAAATCCTTTAACAGAACAGAACAGAACGTTTCTGCTTAAATACTTATGCTTTGTGAATGCTTTTTATTATACCTGTCCACACACGTTAAGACATAATTTTTAATCAGCCAATCACATGGCAGCCACTCAATGCATTTAGACATGTAGACATGGTCTAAATGCATTGCTGCAGTAGAAACCAGGCATCAGAATGAGGAAGAGAGGTGACTGAAGTGACTTTGAATGCAATTGTTGGTGTGGAATGGTCTGATTATTTCAGATACTGCTGATTTACTGCGATTTTCACTCTTAACCATCTCTAGGGGTTTACAGAAAAAAGAGAATATATCCAGTAAACAGCAGTTCTGTGGGCAGAAATGCCTTGTTGATGCCAGAAGTCAGAGGAGAATGACCTGACTGGTTCCAGCAGACAGACAGGAAGCAGTTCATGCTGGTGGTGTAATGGTGTGGGGAGTATTTTCTTGGCACACTTTGGACCGCTTAGTATCAGTTGGCCATAGTTCCAACTCCAAAGCCTACCTGAGTTTTGTTGCTGACCATGTCCATTCCTTTCTGACCACAGTGAACCATCTTCTGATGGCTACTTCCAGCAGGATAAGGCGCCATGTCATAAAGCTGGAACCCTCTCAGACTGGTTTCTTGAACATTAAAATGAGTTCACTGGACTCAAATGGCTTCCACAATCACCAAATCTCAACCCAATACATCACCTTTGGCATCATGGACATCCAGTCGACAAATCTGCTTCAACTTGTGATTCTATCATGTTAATATGAACCAAACTGACAAGGCAGAACACAGGACTGGACTCAGATGCAGAGTTTCGAAGAGACTTTAATTCTGTGGCTCAAGAGAAAGGCTAAGTTTGACTGGTTAAAGCACAAGACAAACAGGCACAGGACAAAGGGAAACACAGGCTATAAATACATGAGGAAGGGAAGCACAGGTGGGAATGATCAGGAAATAATGAGACAGACTCAGGTGTGGGGAACAGGCAAGGCAGGAAGGGGAAGGTCTGGAACGAGAGGTAGGTTAGACTTTCAAAATAAAACAGAAAACTTGACGAGACATGACAGAACCCCCCCCTCAAGGACCAACTCCTGACGGTCCAGGAGCCCCAAACCTAAAAAAATCTGTCAGGAGCGACCTGTCCACAATAAAGCGTTCCGGTATCCACTGCCGCTCCTCCGGACCGTAACCCTTCCAGTCCACTAGGAATTGGCGACCCCGGCCCCGCTTCCGGACAGCAAGAATCTTCTGCACCGTGTACACCGGACCCCCACCCACCATTCTGGGCGGAGGAGGCGGCTCCGAGGGGGGCATCAGGGAACTGTCCACCACCGGCTTCACCTTGCTGACATGAAACGTGGGGTGAACCCGGAGGGACCGGGGCAGCCGAAGGCGGACCGCTGCAGGGTTGACGACCTTGGTGACGGGAAACGGACCCACAAATCTTGGAGCCAACTTTCTGCTAGGAAGGTGCAAGTTGAGGTCCTTGGTTGAGAGCCAGACCTTCTGACCCGGACGGTAAATGGGGGCGGGACGCCTTCGGCGGTCAGCAGCCGCCTTGACCCTGTTCTGTTGCTGAACCAAAACCTGCCGGGCTGCCGCCCAGACCCGACGGCAGCGGCGGACCAGGGCGTGGACAGACGGAACCGCAACCTCTGGTTCCAAGGCCGAAAACAGGGGAGGCTCATATCCGAAGACACACTTGAAGGGCGAGACGCCGGTGGCCGAAGTGGGCAGGGTGTTGTGCGCGTACTCAACCCAGATCAAGTGCCTGCTCCATGTTGAGGGGTTCTGAGAGACCAAGCACCGGAGGCCGGTTTCCAGCTGCTGATTAAGGCGTTCAGTCTGGCCATTGGATTCAGGATGGTATCCCGAGGTCAAGCTGACCGTAGCACCGATGAGCCGGCAGAACTCCTTCCAGAACCGGGATATGAACTGAGGCCCCCGGTCCGACACAATGTCCTTCGGGAAACCGTGGTACCTAACAATCTGGTTCATGATAACTTCAGCCGTACCTTTAGCTGAAGGCAGTCTAGGCAGGGCGATGAACCGGACCATCTTGGAGAACCTGTCCACGACCGTTAGAACCGTGGTGTGTCCACGAGAGACGGGAAGCCCGGTGACGAAGTCCATGGAAATGTCCGCCCACGGTCTGGAAGGAACGGGAAGTGGTTGTAGGAGCCCCATGCGACGACTGGTGGAAGACTTGTTCCTGGCACAGACTGAACAGGCGGAAACGTACTCCCGGACCTCCGGCCCCATGCGAGGCCACCAGAACCTCCAAGAGATGGCGTGCATGGTCCGCCTTACTCCCGGATGACAGGAAAGCAGAGAGGTGTGGGCCCAGTGGATCACCCTTGAGCGCAGTGTCGGGGGTACAAATAGGCGATTCCTTGGGCAACCACTGGGCGTCTGCACCCCACTGTTAGCCTGCCTTACCTCAGATTCTATCTGCCAAGATACCGCTCCAACCACACAAGTCAGTGGAAGAATACGTTCAGGTTCTTTGGCAACAGGCGCGGGGTCGAACTGACGAGACAGGGCATCCGGCTTGACGTTCTTGGACCCCGGCCTGTAAGAAAGGGAGAAAGAAAAACGATTAAAAAAAAACCGCCATCGGGCCTGGCGAGCATTTAGTCTCTTGGCAGTCCTGATATACTCAAGGTTTCTGTGATCTGTCCAGACAATGAAGGGGTGCTCCGCACCCTCCAGCCAGTGGCGCCACTCCTCCAGAGCCACCTTGACCGCCAACAGCTCCCGATTGCCGATGTCATAGTTGCGTTCCGCCTGAGAGAGACGCCGGGACATGAACGCACAGGGATGAACCTTCCCATCCTGCTCCAACCGCTGCGAGAGGACAGCCCCTAACCCTTCATTGGAGGCGTCCACCTCCACGATGAACTGACGGTGAGGATCAGGCATAGTGAGCAGCGGAGCGGATGTGAAGCGGTGTTTCAGCGCCCGGAAAGCGGCCTCGGCCGCAGGCGTCCACCGGTACTGCACCCGTGGAGACGTGAGGGCATGGAGGGGCGCTGCAATGGAGCTGAAACCCCGGATAAAGCGTCTGTAAAAGTTCGCAAAGCCTAAGAATTGCTGCAGCTTCTTACGGCTGTCAGGTGTCGGCCAGTCCTTTACGGCGCTGACCTTGGCTGGATCCATCTCTACCGCCCCTGCGGACACAACAAAACCTAGGAAGGCGACGGTGGTGACGTGGAACTCACTCTTTTCGGCCTTGACGTAGAGGTGGTTATCCAGAAGTCGCTGGAGGACTGCAGAGACATGGGAGACATGAGAGTCCAGGTCCGGGGAGTAAATCAGGATGTCGTCCAAATAAACGTACACGAAATGATCCAAGAAGTCCCTGAGGACATCATTGATCATGGCCTGAAAAACGGCGGGGGCGTTAGTAAGTCCAAAGGGCATGACCAGGTATTCATAGTGGCCTCTATGTGTATTGAACCCTGTTTTCCACTCGTCCCCCTCTCTAATCCTGACCAAATGATAGGCGTTACGGAGATCGAGCTTGGTGAACACCCGGGCCTGCTGGAGCTGGTCAAAAACAGAGGACATGAGCGGCAATGGATATCTGTTCTTGACGGTTATGTTATGTTGCTGTAATCTATGCAGGGTCGGAGAGTCCCATCCTTTTTCCCGACAAAGAAGAACCCGGCACCAGCTGCAGATGAGGAGGGACGAATGAGACCCCCTGCCAGGGATTCGTCAATGTATTTGTTAAGGGCCTGGCGTTCCGAAGATGCGATCGAGTACAGGTGTCCCTTAGGAATGGTGGACCCCGGAACCAGGTCGATGGCGCAGTCATAGGGCCGATGAGGCGGGAGGCTCAGAGCCCGGTTCTTATTGAAGACCTCGGCCAGATGATGGTAACAGGAGGGTATAGTGCTCAGGCCAGGGACCTCTGGACCTGAAGCAGGACGAACAGGGACAGGGTTATTGTTCATGACGGTTCGTTTACCTGCGGGATGGGAAATTCTGTGTCTGTCACATCCTGGCCCCCACTCCAGTATTTTCCCGGTCGCCCAGTCCACCCTGGGACTGTGCTCACACAGCCAAGGAAATCCCAGAACCAACTCCCTAGAGGAGCCCCTAAACAGGTGGAAAGACATGACCTCTGTAAGGTTGTCTATGGACAGTTTGATAGGTTCGGAAACATGCGTGATATCAAAGAGACCCCTCCCATGAAGGCCCCGAGCCTGGATGGGTCTGTCTAGTGGCTGTGGCTTAAGACCTAAGCTGATGGCCAGCTTCCAGTCCATAAGGCTTACATCAGCCCCGGAGTCAATGAGGGCTACGAGAGTCATAGAAGAGCCATGGTGGGTTACCACTAATGACGTGAGGCTCCGTGCGCGTCTGCCCGTAGCGGTGATCTGACTCACCAACGTGGCTTTTTTCATGGGACAGGAGATCACGGGATGACCGATCTCCCCACAGTAGAAGCACCGCCCCTCCTGCAGGCGTCGCTGTCGTTCCTCCGCCGAAAGACGTGTCCGTCCCTCGTGCACGGGTTCCACACAGCTCTCCGCCGAGACGGAGGGATGCAGGTCGGCTGTGGAGCGGCGGAAGTTTCTTCTTTCCGTGGAAGCAGCCCTGCGAGCCGACCCGCCTCCTGATGATCCGCTGCCACGTCGGGAGACCAGTTCACGGATTCGATTATCCGTGCGGATGGCGAGAGCGATCAGGGAGTCAAGATCCTGAGGTAAGTCCACCGGAATGAGCTGCTCCTGAATGCGCGGAGCCAGCCCCTTCATGAAAAAATCATTCAGCGCCACCGAGTTCCAACCGCTCTCAGCCGCTACGGTGCGGAATCGGATGGCGTAATCACAGACGGAGTCCCCACCTTGGCGTATGAAGGTGAGCTCACTGGCTTTTTCCCGGCTGGTAGACACCGGGTCAAAAGTGTTCTGTAGCGCCTCCTGGAAGGCTACGAGGGACGAGCAGAGTGGGGAGGCGCGAGCCCACTCAGCCATGGCCCATGCACGAGCCCTCCCCGCTAAATGAGAAATCATGAATGCGATCCTGGCTCTGTCAGAAACAAAGGCATGGGGGGAATGTTCAAAATGGATCGAACAGTCAGTGAGGAAGGGCTTACATAGTCCAGGTTCTCCTGAGTAACGATCGGGAGGAGCAAGTTCGATTTCCAGGCTCCTGGCAGGCATGGGAGTAGGAGGAGTTGGGGGAGGGTTGGTCCAGAGTGAACTTGAACGGAGGTCTTGAACTTGGGTAGAGACCTGGCCCATATGGGACGCCAGGGCCTTCTGGAAGTCCTCCTGATGAGAAAGGCGGGCTTCCAGGCGTTGCAGGATAGATGTTAATCCACTGCTCTCTGCTGAGTCCATTCTGGCCTGTTTGTACTGACAAGGCAGAACACAGGACTGGACTCAGATGCAGAGTTTCGAAGAGACTTTAATTCTGTGGCTCAAGAGAAAGGCTAAGTTTGACTGGTTAAAGCACAAGACAAACAGGCACAGGACAAAGGGAAACACAGGCTATAAATACATGAGGAAGGGAAGCACAGGTGGGAATGATCAGGAAATAATGAGACAGACTCAGGTGTGGGGAACAGGCAAGGCAGGAAGGGGAAGGTCTGGAACGAGAGGTAGGTTAGACTTTCAAAATAAAACAGAAAACTTGACGAGACATGACACAAACTAGGTACACCAAACCAGGTGTACCTAATACATTGGCTGGTGAGTGTACATTTGGTATGTAACGTTTATCTTTTGACATCTAACCAGCAAATAGCTGGCAGACAGATGCCTGTTAAATATGACAATGCTCTAAGAATTACTACTGTTTGGTGGTTTATCTGATAGAAACCCAATTATATTCCACATTAGTCAAATTTACATCAGTTTGGGACTGGACGCAGGCTCATTTTCCACTGCAGAGCTGGTGAGTCAGCTTCTGCAAAATCCCTTCGCTGCAGTAGGGAAAACTTAGATCACAGACAGGAGACAGTGATCTTTGTGAAGTGAAGGGCAAAGACACCAGTAAGTGTCTCAAATAAGATCAAGTGACTTAAGATGCTAACATGCAGCTGCACATTAGAAAAGCCTCTGTGCCAGAAAAAGTATTCTCAAAATGAATCTGAGGGCTCAGGCTGAAGGAAACTGAGGAAGCAACTCAGGTTGATTGAGGGGGAAAAGCAGACAGGAACAGAGCCAGGAAGTTCGCTGTCGTCAGCTGTCTCTGCGCTCAGCGTCCTGCAGGAAATACATTTTCCTGCTGTGACCAGAACTGGATAGCTGTGGGTTACCTTCAGCAGAAAGAGTGTTGTAACAACTTTCTCTCCTTTAATAACATGTCACTGATTCCACGGAGAGGCTCCGTCTGAGTCTGGACCCAATTCTTTACGCCTCACTCAGACAGCCTCCTTTCCCCCTTAGGCTGTGTAATATACTTTGGAGAGGATGTAGTGCATCAATAAATTTCCCCTTTTTATGGAGCAAATCAAATCAACAGTGCTTCAACTGTTAAAACACTTTGCTTGTTTTCTTTTCTGTGTCAAAATAATTCCCCTCAACAGAAATGGCTTGAGGATTTATGCGGCAGGCCTGTGCTGTAACTTTGTATTTCAGTGGCAGCGGCAGAACTGTGAATAATTCTGATTAAGGGTGCAAAATCTGGAGTTGACACTGAATTAGCCACCGATGGTGTTTGCAGGACATCACTCGAGCAAGCGGCTGGGATTTATCATGAGTGAGTGAGCAGAGGGAATAAATTCTTCTGGGTTAAACAGTGGGGAAGGAAAAAGAATCAATGCGAACTTTAAATCATTTTTATACCAGTGATGTACTGTTAGTGGAAATAGAGGGTTTACATTGCACAGATAAAATCTCTGTGATGAAAAAACAGTAAAGTACAATAGAAATTGGTGATTAAA
>CM074503.1:13319764-13341509 GCA_037389245.1 Oryzias sinensis | reverse complement strand
GTCACGTACAAAAAGCGGCAAACGTTAGCCTGCGTCGGTGCAGGTGATCACACAGAGCCAGACTCACCATTGAAAAGGCTGTTAGCTATGGCGCCGCATGGAGCAATAGGCAGGCCGTCACTGGTGCGGTACGGCTCACATTCCTTGCTGGGTTGCTTCATAAAAGCAGAAACGTTTGGCTGATTAACATGCATGCGCTGGGTTGGACACCGTATAAAGAAAAGACAATACCTTCAAGTTCGACTCGACGCCGTTGAGCTGGCTGTCATCTCTGGATTTCACATAGCGCCGGTGGTTCTGGTAGAAGTTGGATAGACCGTAGTACATGTAGACATTGCTCTGTGAAATATGACAAACAAAAAAGAAACTTTTAGAGCTTTTAACCCTCAAAATGAGAGCCTTTCTTAGCCCTTGTGCTATCTTAGATGACCCCACCCTTACATTGACGTGTTCTCCCTACCATGACAAAGGTGGATAAAGGTGGAAAGATTTCATGTAATCCATGGACACCATTGAGGTTCACAAATCATTGAAGAAAAAAGGTTCAGAGCACTGTCTAGTGGGTCTAAATGACCCAACTCCCAATGTTAAAGTGCCTAGGATAGCAAAAGGGTTAAGCCACCCACCATCAACAATCTAAATTAGGGCTCTGCAACTTGAGGCTCTGGAACCACATGCAGCTCTTATTAAAAATGCTAACGATTTGAATAAATACGTTTGTAGTTTTGGTTTTTATTTAATCAAGTTTGGTCATTTGACATTTCTAACATGTCACGTCACTGATATCAAAGATGGTAAAATCTCAATCTTGCAACTAGAATAAGATTAAAAAAAAATTATTTTACACTAATATTGTCGTGTTTTTAATTATTAGTAAAATGAGAAAAAGTACGACGGCACACCAAAGTCGCATTGATAGAAAATGACCGGGCTTTCTTGCATTTTTATTCGAGGCAATCTGCTGCAGCTTTTATTTTGAAAGGAACTTGTATATGCTGCTGTCAAAAGTAAAAGTTAAAATGGATGTAAACAGAAAAAATTGAGTAAGACTGTTCTACACCCAGATTCCAGTTGGCTCGTCTCTGTTCCTGCTCCTGTCCTTGGCGGGGGGCCTCATCTCTGGCTCGTCTCGCGCCCACAGTTCCATCTGGATGAAACCCATCTGCTACACCATTCAAGCATGTAGTTGTAGAGTTAGATAAGCTAACTCTTCTCTAAGAGTTCTGGTACATCGCCTGTCCATCCTGGGAGAGGATCCCTCCTTCATGTGGAGAGTTCTTTGTTTTTTTCCGGAATCTGTTTCTTTAGGAGTGTTTAGTTTAGTAATCAGTTAAAATATTTTATGGCTGATCTTATGTTTTGTATAATTATTAAAGCCCGTTGAGACAAGGGTGTTGTAATATTGGGCAATACAAATGAAACTGTATTGAATTGAATAGTTCAACTCAGTTGTAAATATTGAAAAGCTACATGTTATAAATGAATGGCTTCATGAAAACACACAAACAAAAATGAAGGTATTTTTCTGAATAGTAGTGGAACTTTGCGGCTCTATGGGTTTTAGTCTGTAAAATACTGGTCCAAACAGGGTTGGGCGATTTCCCTTAAATTGGCAGTTGACGATGTTTGCAGTAAACCATCTGGGGTTTTTTTTGTTCAAAGCAGAAATGTCGCTCAGTCTTTAGAAACCGTTCAAACAATCACGTGGATTTGTGTTTCCAGTCGTGTCCCGACAAAATAAAGGCTGATGTTATGCCCACATATTTACGTTCAGCCAAGATGCAGATTGCAGCTTTTCCGGCATGGATTTTATGTTCATCAAACAAAGCTAATGTTATTAGCATGTGTTAGCCTCTCCTTACCCTGGCTTCTTCCAGCTCCGTTCTTCAACAGATAAAGCACTGACCACACGGATTTAAATTAAAATGAGCGAACAGGGGCTTCATAATAACCGTAACATTAATAAAAGCATGTTTAGAAGATCATCTAGTATATTACGGAGCTGCCAGATATCTATGTATGTAGCCTCTTAGCGGAACTCATTTCCTTTTCCAGTATTTCAAACACTACTGCACATGTGCAAAGGATTTATTCTGACCAAAAGTGTGACCATTAATGTTTGTTATAATCAGAAAGGTTTTTCTGGGCCCATGTACACGGTTGAAGTCCGAAATCCGATCAAGATATTTTGCACATGTAACCGCGGCTTTTGACTTCAACTTGCAGCGTGGCGGAGGCGTGGCATCATGGTGTCTCTCCATCGTGATGTCAGTCAGCCATCACGATGGTATCGTGTCCAAAGGGCTATTTTAGCAATAAAGTTCACAAAGATTTGAATAAAGAAATACTCCAAAATGCAATTTTGAACTTAATTTTCTTAATACCTGTCCAAGAGGAAAACAACTTTCAGAGTGAATCTTTACAGACTTCCCTCAGCCACCTAAACTATCCTATAAAGTACAACAGCAGGGTCTGCTGAAGACCCCACTTCCTGAAAGAACAGCACTCAGAAAATGGAGGGAGAATCTGTCCTCCTTTTGGCACTCCACCGCTCTCCTGTCTGCTGCAGAGCATGCTCCGCTAAAAGGCATCAGCTCTGCTCAGGCAGCCATTAGAAGGCCACAAAGAATCCCAACCACTTCAGTAACTGGAAGACGGTACAGAAATAAAGACAATAAGATGATCAAAACACAGGATTTTTTTAGCTTTATGTTTAGAAAGGAAACAGCTGACTAATTTTAATTCATCTTAATTACAACACCGCACAGATTTGACTTGGAATATGTACACTTTTGTCCCCCCCACTCCCAATAACTGTTTACTGCACTGAAATATAGATAAAATATAGATAAATATAAATAAAATATAGATCTTGTTGAGTAGAAATGTCTTTTGTAAAACTAGAAGAAGAAAAAAGTCAATCAAGTCTTCCTTGGCTGTCAGATTTTTTTTGTTCCACTTGTTTTGCAAAAGCAAATAGATGCAAAAGATGCTGACATGCAAATACATGACAACTCTGCAGGAGTGGTGTCAGTGAGCTGGTGTTTAAAAACAGGAAGGAGATGTCTTGAAAAGTAAAAAAAAAAAAAAGGAGCATTTTGATCATTAAAAATATCTATTTAATTTTATTAACTATTATTACAATAAATTATTTTAGCACAAAGTTATAGAAAAAGGTCTTTCACACACTTTTTCTCCTGATTCAGCGCAGACAGCGGTCAATGCTAAGCTAATTTCAAATGATTTGGGCTTTTATTTTCAATTATATTCTCAGAGCAAAAAAAAAAAAAAAAAGAGGAATGGTTTCCAAAGTGCATTTATTTGAGTGTATCTTCCTGGCAGGTGTAAAAAAGAAAAATAGCTTTAAAGCTTTTTTTGAAAAATCAATAGAGATTTGCTAAAAACCCAGAATGCATAATTTATAAGAACATCATTCAATGACAACCTTCTAGTTTGGACCTTAAATAGATCCAAATGGGTACTTTGTGTCTGGGACACACAGTAATACGGCTGAAGACATTAATTATTCATTTGATGAATAAAGCTCATTGAGTAACAAAATAACCAGAACTAACCTCAAAGGGTTGGTCCAAAGTGAAGTTCACAGAACAGACGCATGATGTTGTGCTGTTCCAGCTGAAGTTCTTAGCACAGATGTAACATGGACTATCAATCTCGACACCAGTGTAGTCAATCTAAACAAAAACAAGAGAACAATCTAAATGACAAGACAAGAGAACAAAATTGTTCTGGAACTTATAGATAGACTTCTTATCAAGCACATAGCATGTTTCAGTCATGACTGTCAAGAATCCATTGGGACACAATGTGATTAATGTAATCCAAACATATTACACACATTTTACACACATACACACACCCACACACATATAAAACACACACACACACACACGTGTCAATTAACCTTCTTTTTTCAACAGTCTAAGCCTTTTATACCAGTGCATACTTGAACACTTCCACATTACTGGATACAAAGTTACCCACAATGCATTGCAAAATATCAAGACAGCAGAAGCTCATAAAAATAATTTATGTTTATGACCCCAAATTGTTCAAATAAAGAATGCGAGTTTTTTTTTATTACTTTAAGAACAAATGTGACAACATTTAATTAATGCGACACAATAAGCTGCTCTTATTTGAAAGTGTTGACAGCTGGAGGACTGGTTGCATTTGGAATGATTGACATGTAGATCTATTAACGATCCAACTCGACATGGAAAGGAAACGGTACCTCGAACTCTTTGATGTTGTTTGAAGTCACAAACAGCCCGATGCCGATGGGGATGAAGATGAGGCCGATGACGAAGAACGCCGGCAGTACGGTGCCCGCCGTCAGAATCGGCTGCCAAGCAGGTAGCCTTTGCTGTTTGAATGCTGTATTGTCCGGTTTTTTGCTTTTCATTGCTCCTGGTCCACCGTGACTCGAAGAGCCGGAGTGGTGGCCGTCCTCTTCCTTAGCGTTGTAGCTTGACGCCATCATGGTTCGCTAACCGCTTCGTTCGAGCAAAACAATCCCGACACTTGGCAGCTGTGAGCTAGGCGGGGATCTCAGACGCAAAGAGAAAAGTGGAACAAGAACCGAAGAAGTCTTCCGGTAACTGAATTTATCCTCGCGTCTAGTCAAAGTGCCGACTCATATTTGTATCGATCTGACAAGTTTAGTAAATCCTGGCCAGAAAGAAACCGGAAGCTGCTGGCCCAATAGAACGGCGCCACGTGGCAGTGACGTCACCGGAGAATGTTCGGTGTAGCTGGGAGGAGCACTAGAGCAGGGGTGTCAAACCAATTAGTTACATCACTAGAGGAGACATCACGTGGTTCCTCATGGGAGGAGAGCACCGCCATCTTGGTGAGGTCAAGTTACTACTGTAGTGCATGCATGTGAACACATTTTTTGCATAATACCAGTTCGTTGTGCGGGTTTCCACTGCCAAAATCAGAGAACTGAGTCCATGAAGGAGGAAGGTATATCATTTCACATGTAAGTACTGGAATTTTTATCTTTTAATGCTGCAGGGGCAGAAAAGCCCAACAATACGTCAATAGTAAGTCAATAATATTAATAAGTAATAACAATATATTCATAATAAGTCAATAATTATAATAATAAATCAATTATAAATAATAATAAATTAATCCTGCCTGGTTTCTTTTTCATGCTGAAACTGGTGACCTCTTTTGCTTCAGGCTGTAGGTGGACCTCCACTGCTGGTGGCTCTTCAGGGTTGGTGGTGTGAGTGTCAGCAGTGGGCTGCACCCTCCCCATCGTGAAGAATGGATGTTGTAGTGCTTGACTTGGAGAGATGCGTTTGCTTGGATCCACCATTAGCATCCGCTTGAGAAGGTCCACTAACTTTTCCACTTCTTTGATTTTTGTTTCGTCCAAACAGCTGTGGATGAGTTGGTCACAGGACCAGAACTGAATGTCGTCTTCGACCATTCTCCCTTTTTTACTGCTTTGCTGTTGGGGTGTGTCCAGCTTTCAGACATCCTGAGAGTTTTCTTTGGTCTTGGTAAAAAACCTTGTGGTGTTAAACCCTTGGTTTAGAACTTTTTCCTCGGGCATGCCTCTTCACCATGGCTCGGATGATGTTATAATCGGAGTCCCATCCATAAATAAAGGTCCCCGTGTACAGCACAAAGAGAATGTAGCCAACTGTCCACAAATCTACACGTTGGTCTAAGGCAGGGGTGTCAAACATATGGCCTGCGGGCCATATCCGGTCCGCCAGGTGGTTAAGTCCGGTCCACACATGAAGAGTAAAAATCATAAGGATGTTTAAAAAAGAAAGCAAGTTTTTAGTCCATTCCTGTGGCGAGTTATGATTTTTTAAAGAAAAACCAAAATGTGCAATTCCGCCACTAGGAGGAGCAAAGGAAAAGCAAAGCAGGTGAAAAAGCATATCTCTGCACATGCCAGAAGCGAAACCTAACAGTTCTGCGTCTGGTTAAGATGCACTTTGGTTCCCTGTAAGCCTCACCACTGTTATCTTGCTATAAGGATGATAAGTAGTGACACAATAATGACCAAAATGTTGTCAAAAAGTGAAGGGGAGTCAAGAGCTTTCCAGGAAAAATAGTTTTTTGTGTGTGTGTGTACAAAGCTGAATGCAAAACCCCCATGCTTGATATGTCATCAACAGGTCGCAGTGTTCAAAGAATACAACATTCAGCACCACTGAGACTCACCATAAAGAAAAGTTTCACCATTTGCAGTTAAGAAAAGAGAAGCATTACCAACTATTAGCTGGACTGAAAAACAACCATTTGCATTCACTGCAGCATTGACATCAGTGATGGAGCAATGACATCTACCTTATTGTAAACACATTGGTGCAAACATCCAAACCCTTTTCAGAGGTAAACTTGTGCCCCAAAAAGCAGTCGACCTTTGCCAACATGAGTCTGTCAAGGATTACGATTCCAGATCCAACATTTCTGAGGAGACTTGGACGCCAAATGAAGGAATCCAGTCATTTATCGCATTTTTTGGTTGCTATTTTTGAAAACACCAAAATCACAGACATATACAACTTTGCCTATTTATTAAAGATGTTAAAAAGACCGTCACAGCTGAGTTTGTTGAGTTGATGGACAACAGCAGCTGATAAAATTGTCAGCTCTCTAGTTACTGTGCTGGACAATGTTGGAGTGAAATGGTCATGTGATGTCAGTCTGGTCACTGATGGCGCCCTATCAAACATCAGGAAGAAGGCAGGTGTTATCACAAAATTCAGGCAGAAACCATGAACACATTCTTGGAAATTTCATTGTGTTTTGCACAGTTGAATGACAGTAAATGTGTTTCTGCACAGGATTTGAATCCTGATATTGACGGTCGTGGGAAGTTTAAGGAGAGAAAAGGAGGATAAATTCTTATGTTCAAAATGTTAGCAGGTTTAATTTAGTTTAATTTTTAATGGTTTGGACATTTACATTCAAGGCACGGTGTTTCGTTTTTTTCTGTAGCGCCTTTTGAGTTTATTATCAGGATTGCGTCAGTGTCAGATGTCAAATATTCTGTCTGTATAAAACTGAATAGACCAACTTTTTTTGAAGTGAAATTAATTTTATTTGAGATCCATTGGCCCCAAGTGATTAGGCTACTATGTTGGTTGAGGCATTTTTTTCCAACTGAGTAAAAAAACAAAAATAAAGCTGTTATTTTGCTTTTACGTTACTGGTCCGGCCCACTTGAGATCAGACGGGCTGTCATTGGCCCCCGAACCAAAATGAGTTTGACACCCCTGGTCTAAGGGCAGACCCAGGATGACTTCAGGTGCCCTGTAGCAAATGTTCTGTATCGTAGCTCCAGTACGCATGTGTCCAATTTTCTCTGCCAAACCAAAATCTATGAGTTCTACCCTGAAAGGGTCTGAAACTTGATCCACCAGCATGATGTTCAATCAATCAATCAATCAATCAATCAATCAATCAATCAATCAATCTTTATTTATATAGCACTTTAATATCTGCCAGACAAAGTGCTGCATAAGTATAAATACACTAAAACCATAGGTAAAATTCAAAGAAGCACAGTAAAACGATAACAATAAAATCATCAATAAAGGAAAACACACAAGAAAAGGCTGCCTAATTATCATAATCCCTAGTGTTAAAAGCCAATGTAAAAAGACGAGTTTTTAGCAGAGATTTAAAATCATTTAAGGATCAGGCAGATATCACTGACAGGGGGAGACGATTCCAGAGTTTAGGAGCAGCCACTGAAAACGCTCTGTCCCCCTTGGTCACAAGGCGAGTCCTTGGAACCACTAAGAGCATATGGTCTACAGATTGCAGAGCTCTACGAGGACAATGACTTTGCAGGAGCTCAGAAAGATATATGATATGATCACGCCGTCTGTTCCCCGTTAGTAGTCGGGCAGCTGAATTCTGGACCAGCTGAAGACGGCGGAGGAGAGACTGATCCATCCCGGAATAAAGGGAGTTACAATAGTCCAGTCTGGAAAAGATGAATGCATGAACAACTCTTTACAGGGTGTCATGGGGGAGATATGGCTTCACTTTACTGATTAGTCTAAGATGATAAAAGCTGGACTGGACCACTGCACTAACTTGCTTGTCAAATTTAAAATTTCTATCTAAAGTAACCCCAAGATTCCTAATAAAAGACCGGTTAGAGTCTAATGACCCAATGGCACTGCTGCATCCTGTCAGGAGGTCCGTTTTCCCAAACAGAAGGACCTGGGTTTTACTTTCATTTAAGCAGCGGAAGTTTAGGTTCATCCAGGCTTTAACCTCCTCTAAACACCTTTGTAGGTTCTCTACACACTGGACTCCCCCAGATTTACGGGCAGATAAATCTGGATATCATCTGCATAACAGTGATAAGACACATAATGTTTTTCAAAGATGGAGCCCAGTGGAAGCAGGTATAAAGAAAATAAAATAGGGCCTAAAATTGAGCCTTGAAGTACCCCATGTTCTAAATGGGACCTTTGTGGATGAGAATGGTCCCAGTTGGACAGAAAAACTCCTATTGGATAAGTAGGACTTAAACAACTGAAGCGCTGTGCCTTTCATACTAACGGAGTGCTCTAATCGTGAGAGTAAAATATCATGATTCACTGTATCAAAAGCAGCGTTAAGGTCAAGAAGGATTAAAACAGCAGAAGCTCTAGAGTCGATAGTTAGAATTTGACCGGCAGGTGCGCTTGGTCAGCTGATGCACCTGGCCAAACGAGAAGGATCCAGCACAAAAACTTGCAGTCACGTCCACACCGTTGGATATTTCCTTCAGACGTCCTCCGGAGAGCCTTGATCTTCACCAGAACACCACTTTGCCTTCCTCGTCTCCTTGACCATTGCCTTCGTGGAAGATTGAACGAAGTGCGACGCAGGAACCGGTATGTCCAATAGCGGTGATTCTGACGTCTTTTCCTTGTAAGTCCATTTTGAAATAGACTCGTAATATTGTCCAAAGTTTAAGAGTGCTAGGCGATTGTAGACCAGAAGAGTAGATACATTATGGTAACTAATGAAAAATAGTAAAAACGCAAAAAACAAACTAAACCACAGGCGAGCCGCACACGCTGGCGCCATTTTGGCGCCATGTTGTCCAGTTTAATGTCACAGTGGACCAAGTTGACGCTTTTCATGCCTTTCAGGGAAACAATCAACTGCCAGGCAATGATCCTGATTTCGTCCACAGTCAGGGGATGGAAATTTATTTTTTCTATGAAATCCAGAAGGCTCTGATCCAAACCTTCAAAAGCGATGCACATGTGCTTTTTATATTTAAAGCTCTCCACAAACTTTTTTTTTTTTTTATGTATGATTTATTTATAGATTTTTCAAAATAAGAAAACACAAACAAACAAACAATTCAAAACCACAATTACAAATAAAATAAAATAAAACAAAATAAAATAATAATAAAAAATAAAATAAAATAAAAAAGTACACAAATGAATAAACAAAATCTTACAAACAATAAAACAATATACTGTGCTACCAATCTGGAAACAGTAGAGACACTGCACAACTCACAACTATTAATGTACCCGAAAGTTCACTGGGTCGTTTCCAAGGTCAAGGACATCACATGCTCCAAGAAAGGTGACCAAATTTCAGAGAATCTACATGTAGTACCATTTAAACAATGTCTGATTTTTTCCAGCTTAATAAAAGAAAGAGAGTCTTTTATCCACTTTGAGTGAGTGGGTGGGCGAAGGTCTTTCCAGTGCATCAAGATAGTCCGACGGGCAAGTAGTGTCAGAAAGGCAATAAGGTCCTCTAACCAAGGAGGGAGAGAGTGATTGTACGGAAGTATACCAAAAAGGGCTGTCATTGGGGAACGGTGTACTTTGACGTTACAGACAGAGGATAAAGAATCAAATACAGAGTCCCAGAAGTCAGAAAGCGATGGGCATGTCAAAAACATATGAGTAAGATTTGCAGGGCCTAGATTACATTTTACACAGTTAGGATCAGTGCCTGGAAAAACTCTGGCAAGTCTGCTTCTAGACCAATGAGCTCTATGAACCACCTTACATTGAATGATACAGTGCCGGGCGCATATTGATGAGGAGTGAATTCGCCCTAGCACAGATCTCCACTGATCATCATTTATGTCTACATGAAGCTCTTCTGACCAAGTCGCACGTAGATGGTCAGATGACGAAGCAAGGGTGGATAGTAAAAGGCTATAAATTTTTGATATTGTACCCTTCAGAGAGGGGTTGATCCCCATGAGAGTGTCAGTCATAGTGGCTGTTGGGGTACTGGAAGGGTCAGGGAAATGACGACAGATAAAATGACGAGCCTGCAGATACCTAAAGAAATGAGTGTTGGGCAGATTAAAATTTTTAGCTAATAACTCAAACGGAGCTAAAGTTCCATCTATGTAAAAGTCTTTTACTGAAACTAAGCCACGACTTCTCCACAGGGCAAAAGTCTTATCTGTAGATGATGGAGGAAACAAAGGGTTAAGATGGAATGGGGACATAAGAGAGATTTTTTGAATTCCAAGGTGCTGTTTAAGTTGAGTCCATATCTTTAAACAATGCTTAACTATGATGTTATCGGTATAAGATGTGAGAGAAAATTTAACAGGCAGACACAGAAGAGAGAATAAAGTAGCAGAGGCAAAAGTACAAGATGATTCCTCTATTAGTGACCAGACTGGCTTAACAATGTGACTATGACACCAAAATAATATTGTTCGGATATTTGCAGCCCAATAATAAAATAAAAAGTTTGGTAAGGAGAGGCCACCATTATCTTTGCTTTTCTGTAATATGGTTTTTCTCATCCTTGGAGGCTTTTTTCCCCATAGAAATTGGGCAATAGAGTTGTCAAGGGACCTGAAAAATTGATTTGGGATAAATACTGGTAGGCATTGAAAAAAATAAAGAAATTTAGGCAGCACATTCATTTTAATGCAGCTTATTCTGCCTGCAAGGGATAATGGCAGCATAGACCAGCGCTGTAAGTCACAATTAATTTGATCCAGTAATGGAATAAAGTTGGTTTTGAAAAGATCAGAAAATTCCTTAGTCACTTGAACGCCTAGATACCTAATGACAGATGGAGAGATTTTAAAAGGTAAGTCTGAGGGGGGGGTAGGCCATGGCCTCCGGATTGATGGGAAAAAGTTCACTTTTATTTAGGTTTAATTTGTAACCAGAGATCTGACCAAACTCCCGCAGCAGAGCTAAAACTGATGGCATGGAGACAGTTGGATCTGAAATAAATAATAAAAGGTCATCTGCATATAAGGCTACTTTATGATTTACACCGCCCCTCAAGATACCACACATAGAGCTAGTTCTAATGGCCGCCGCAAGTGGTTCAATGGCTAGCGCAAATAAAAGAGGGGAAAGAGGACAGCCCTGTCTAGTTCCACGGCCCAAGGGGAAGTATTCTGAGTAGTCGTTATTAGTGCGAACACGTGCCATAGGCGATGTGTACAGTAATTTGATCCATGACAGGAGTTTAGAGCCAAAGCCAAAGCGTCTCAGAGTAAAAACAGGTAAGGCCACTCAACCCGATCAAAAGCCTTTTCAGCATCCATAGAGATGACCATTTCAGGGGTGCCAGTTGAAGAGGTGCAGTATAAAATATTCATAAGCCGCCTAATGTTGTGATATGAATGTCTGGTTTTAATAAAGCCAGTTTGGTCAGGACTGATTAATGTGGGCATTATCGGCTCTAAGCGTTTTGCTAGCAGTTTTGCTAAAATTTTAACATCCGCACACAGCAGAGATATAGGCCTATAACTGCTGCAGCATCTGGGATCTTTATCCTTCTTGAGGATTAGCGAGATTGTGGCCTGTCGCAAAGTTGCCGGTAAAGCACCAATATCAGCTGAAGTCTGTAACATGTTTAGCATTAGAGGGGATAATTTATCCAAAAAAACCTTAAAAAATTCAGATGGGAACCCATCCGGTCCGGGGCTTTTCCCACTCTGCATAGACATGACAGCATTCTTTAGTTCTTCAGCAGTGAAAGGCTTATCCAATTGAGCAGCTACATCTGCTTCAACTGTCGGAATATTAAGATGTGAAAAGAAATCTTCATAACGTTTTTCATCAGGAAAACATTCAGAAGTGTATAGAGCAGAATAAAAATCCCTAAATGTGTCATTGATAGTTTGAGGATTAAGTATGAGTCCATCAGCTCTCCACAAACTTGACCAGGTTGTGATCGTCTGTGTCTGCTATGAAGTCGGTACGTTATAGCAGTGAAAAAAACAGGCTTGGAAACATTCAGGTTAAAGCTACTATAGTAAAATGGTCACTAGTGTCTTTCAGCTGTACTAAGCAGGATTTAGAGCATCAATAATTAGTAAGAGAAAATAAAGGAGCTTGTTTGTGCTGATTTTGTTTTAAATAATTTCTTTAACTAGATGTACCAAAACACTGAAAAAGTTTTTATCCTTTGACTGAAACAGCATTAAATGATGATAAAGGCTTCTCCTATGGGCAGAAGTATGTGTGATGGTGGCTTAGATGGGGTTTTTGTTTCTTTTCATGTTAAAAGTTTGGATAATTGATTTTTTAGTGAGTGACTATTTAGTTTACAGCCTTTTAATATCAATTTGGCCAAACGACATTTTGGATTTTAGCTGAACAATTGGAGATGTTTAACAACAATAAAGAAATCTATTCTATTCTATTACACCACTGATATCCAACACTAATATAATTTAAAATTAAAAATGTTTCTATTTTTACATATAGTTTAGTCTCTGTATTCTTTGAAAATCTTCCTAACACAAAGTTTGTATCGAACAGCTGAGAGGATGGAGAGAAAGACTAGAAAAAGAGAGAAAGAATCAGGACAGAAGGAGGAAAGAAACAGGGTGGTCTGATGGTGGACGTTCCGGGCAAAGCCAGTTAACACCAAGGCAGTCATTTTTAAATAATATTCTGAAGTTTAAAAAAAAAGTGCATTAGCAAGATGTTTGATTTATTCAAAACATGAAATAATCCTTGCTTGGTCATATGATTTAGTGGGCAAAAGGTGAAGGAGACAGACATGAGGTTGGTGATGCATCTGATAGAAAAGAGAGCAGAGATGACTTCAGGTAGGAACGATCAAACTATTAAATCCACAATAGATGCTCATTCTGGTTTAAACTTCTGCCGACCACCTGTTCACTTATTTTGGGAAAGCAAGTGCAGACATACATGACTAGTCAGTCCCAACAGAGAAGAATGAGGAGAGAGGTTTTAGATGATGATGATGATGATGATGATAGAGAGAAAGAGAGACAATCATCAGCTGATAATGAAGAGGGAGAAGAACAGAGAGGTACAGAGGAGAGGGCTGGGGCAAGGCATTACTCAGAAGATTCTTCTGAATGATCTTCACCACACAAATTTGGGGAATCATTGAGGCAAAACATGATTGAAAATAGCTCACAAAAATGTTCTGCTGGGTCATATCCATAATCACATAAGAAGTAATGAGATGAAAACAATTAAACAATAAAGGTGTTGGGCGGGTGTTTAGATATCTTTAGGAGGGGTGGATGGGACGTCTTTTTTTTATGTGCATTTATGTCTGCGTGTGAGTGTGTGTGTGTGTGGGGGGGGGGGGTTACGTGGCCGCATGCCCCCATGAAATAAGGTAGTTGCGCCCCTGTGTCCATCAACTCAAGAAATTTCGCTGTGACGGTCTCTTTAACACCTCTAATAAATATGCACAGCTGTATATATCTGTGTTGTTGGTGCTTTCATCAATAGCAACTGAAAATACAATAAATGACAGGATTTCTTCAATTGGCGCCCAAGTCTCCTCAGAGATGTTTCTGTATTCGTAATCCTTGACAGACTTATGTTGGCAAAGGTTGACAGCTTTTTGGGGAACAAGACTTCTGCAGCCTTCAGCATTTTTCAATAAGTTCACCACCCGAAAATGGTCTGGATGTTTGCTCCAACCTGTTTGTGATGAGGTGTATTTGTAAATTTTCCCTTTTCTTATCTCCAAATGGTGAAACCTTTCTTTGTGGTGAGTCTCATAGTGGTGCTGAATGTTATATCCTTTGAGCACTGTGAGCTGTTGACATACCAAGCATGCAGGTTTTGTATTCAGCTCAGTGAATAAATAAAACTGTCCATTTTTCCTGGGAAGCTCAGCACTTCACTTCAACATTTTTTTCTTTTTGACAACATTTTGGTCAAATGTTCTTATAGCCATGTAACAGTGGCGAGGCTCGTGGGGAACCAAACTGCATCTTACCCAGATGCAGAGCTGTTAGGTTTTACTTTTGGCACATGCAGAGATATACTGTTTCACCTGTTTTGCTTTTCCTTTGCTCCCCCTAGTGGCGGAATTGCACATTTTGGTTTTTCTTTAAAAAATCATAACTCGCTAAAGGAAATGACTAGAAATGTGCTTGTTTTTTTAAACATCCTTATGATTTTTACTCTTCATGACTGGGCCAGATTGAACCATCTGGCAGGCTGGATACGGCCCACGGGCCGGATGTTTGGCACCCCTGCTCTAGATTCCAGACCGACTCTGTGTTAAATGATGCTGTAAAACAAAACAAAACAAATATCGTAATTACACCAAAACTTCTTTGTTTTTTATAACTTGTTCTTTCCAACAGCATGGCAGACATGAGAACTGATGGCCTCTTATGTTGGACATATTTTACTTTAACAAAAGGGGTTATTAATCTTCAGACAAACCAGAGGAATGGCCCCTAAAGGGACAAAAGCAGGTTTATTTGGAAAAAATAAACTTTTCAAGATAGAATTATACAAGTTAGAGGAAGCAATGGTTATTCTTCAACAATGTTTATAGAAAATAGAACCCATCAAAGAAGTAAAATTAGTCAGTTTTAATAATCATTGATGATTTATTTGGTGAAGTAGTGGGTTAGTTAAATGGATACTGGCACACATTGGAATCACAGAGAATGAGTTAGCAGAAAAAAACACAAAACTAGCAGCTATAATATACTGATACATATCAATGTTAGCAAACAAAAAGGTGAAAAGTTTTGTGAAAGGAAGAATGTTAAATTGATGGCAAAGACAGTGGGAAGAGGGCAATAAAGGAAGGAGGTACAAAGAGCTGTTGGGAAAATTGGCTACATGAGTCGCAATGGATTAGAGAGCAAGACTTAGATTTGATCACACACAAATTAATTATAATCTTTTTTATAAAACAGAAAACATTAATGATAAATGTGATTTTTGTAATGAGGATAAAACAACAGAGCCCGTGTTGAAGAAATGCCAGATGTTTTCTGTTCAGAGACAGCTGTTGATGGAACTTCTTGAAAAGAAAGAAACAAAATGGGACGTTAATGACATTTTTAAAAAAAAGCAGTTATAATATTATTGTTTCTTTCTTGAGGAAGACAAAAATGCTCCCGAAAGTTTAAAGGTAAAGGTTTAAATTCATTTGTTGATACATGTTTCATAAACAATTAGATTGATAAATCCATGTACACTTCAAAATTACTCTATTCTTCTGCAAGTCCATTTGAAAAATAAGGAAACTTTAAGATGCCCTTTCCAGCGCTGTCTTTTTTTTTTTTTTTCAGCGCTGTCTTTTTAAGTGAAATGTATGTAATTCCACATGTACATCACATAGAAGTAGACATCATAGTGGTTGCGTGTTTAAGGATTTAAGACCAGAGTTAATTCATGATCTACCAGCAACACCAAGTGAGACATGTGATGTTACACACCAGATGTTTTAGTAGAAGAGGAATTTGAAGAGTTTAATGTAGTCATATGTAGAGTCATACATTTTCTTTTAATTAAACCTTTATTTTACCAGGAAGTCCCATTGAGATCAAAAGCCTCTTTTCCAAGGGAGTCCTAGCCACGTGGCAGCACATTTCAATACAGAAAATACATATAAACAATCAGTATTAAAACCACATACAACATAAAAAGCAGTTGCATATGATTGTTTCAGTCTCTGATGCTTTGAGCTTGTTCTTAAAAACATTTAAAGATTGCAATTCAGTTAATTTTCAGTCTTTGTGCAGCATATTCCAAGCAAAAGGAGCAGAGTGGACAAAGGCTTTTTTCCTCAGCTCAGTGCGGGCAAATGGAACAAAAAGCAACAACTGGTCTTTAGATCTTAAGGAGTATTCCACACTTCTCCTTGTGATTAAGGGACAAATGTAGGGAGGCAGTAATCCAAGCAAGGCCTTGTGAATAAAAGTGTACCAATGTCCCTGCCTCCTGGTGGCCAGAGAAGGCCATTGTGCTCTTAAAAACAGGTCATAATTAAGGATGGGTACCAAGTAGAGGGCTGCATTGGGATTGGGCCCCGCCGGGTCCCGCGGGACCCAACCCAAATCTCGCGGGATTGGACGGTTTGAATTGTGCTGCGGGCGGGAGCGGGCTACGGTGGCCCAGAAGGGTCACAACACAACACATTAACTTTACACACAACACATTAACTTTACACACAACACATTAACTCACAACACAACACATTAACTATTTTTACATATAGTTTGAGTCTCTGTATTCTTTGAAAATCTTCCTAACACAAAGTTTGTATCGAACAGCTGAGAGGATGGAGAGAAAGACTAGAAAAGAGAGAAAGAATCATGACAGAAGGAGGAAAGAAACAGGGTGATCTGATGGTGGACATTCCGGGCAAAGCCAGTGAATACCAAGGCAGTCATTTTTAAATAGTATTCTGAAGTCAATAGCAAGATGTTTGATTTATTCAAAACATGAAATAATCCTTGCTTACTCATATGATTTAGTGTGCAAAAGGTGAAGGAGACAAACATGAGGTTGGTGATGCATCTGATAGAAAAGAGAGCAGAGATGACTTCAGGTAGGAACGATCAAACTATTAAATCCACAAAAAGGATCATTCTGGTTTAAACTTCTGCCGACCACCTGTTCAATTATTTTGGGGAAACAATAGAGACATACATGACAAGTCACTCCCAACAGAGAATGAGGAGAGAGGTTTTAGATGATGATGATAGAGAAAGAGAGACAATCCTTGTGAAGAGGGAGAAGAACAGAGGGGAGGGCTGGGGCAAGGCATTACTCAGAAGATTCTTCTGAATGATCTTCACCACACACAAATTTAGGGAATCATTGAGGCAAAACATGATTGAAAATAGCTCACAAAAATGTTCTGCTGGGTCATATCCATAATCACATAAGAAGTAATGAGATGAATACAATTAAACAATAAAGGTGTTGGGTGGGTGTTTACATATCTTTAGGAGGGGTGGATGGGACGTCCTTTTTTTATGTGCATTTATGTCTGCGTGTGAGTGTGTGTGTGTGTGTGTGTGGGGTTACGTGGCCGCATGCCCCCATGAAATAAGGTAGTTGCGCCCCCTGTGTCCATCAACTGAAGAAACTCCGCTGTGACGGTCTCTTTAACACCTCTAATAAGCCTTTTTGGCTATATATATCTGTATTTATCCGATTGCTTTCATCAATAACGACTGAAAATACAAGAAATGACAGGATTTCTTCATTTGGCGCCTAAGTTTCCTCAGACATGTTTCTGCATTCGTAATCCTTGACAGACTTATGTTGGCAAAGGTTGACAGCTTTTTGGGGAACAAGACTTCTGCAGCCTTCAGCATTTTTCAATAAGTTCACCAAACGAAAATGGTTTGGATGTTTGGTCCAACCTGTTTGTGATAAGGTGTCTTGGTAAATCTTCCCTTTTCTTATCTCCAAATGGTGAAACCTTTCTTTATGATGAGTCTCATAGTGGTGCGGAATGTTGTATTCTTTGAACCCTGCGACCTGCTGATGACATACCAAGCATGCAGGTTTGTATTTGGCTCAGTGAATAAATAAAACTGTCCATTTTTCCTGGGAAGCTCAGCACTTCACTTCAACATTTTTTTCTTTTTGACAACACTTTGGTCAAATGTTCTTATAGCAATGTAACAGTGGCGTGGCTCGTGGGGAACCAAACTGCATCTTACCCAGATGCAGAGCTGTTAGGTTTTGCTTTTGGCAAATGCAGAATATGCTGTTTCTGTTTTGCTTTTCCTTTGCTCCCTAATTAGGCGAATTGCACATTTAGGTTTTCTTTAAAAATCATAACTCGCCAAGAAGGACTAGAAACGTGCTTGTTTTTAAACATCCTTATAATTTTTACTCTTCATGACTGGGCCAGATTGAACCATCTGGCAGGCTGGATACAGCCCATGTGCCGTATGTTTGGCACCCCTGCTCTAGATTCCAGACCGACTCTGTGTTAAATGATGCTGTAAAACAAAACAAAACAAATATCGTAATTACACCAAAACTTCTTTGTTTTTTATAACTTGTCCTGTCCAACAGTATGGCAGACATGAGAACTGAAGCCCTCTTATGTTGGACATATTTTACTCTAACAAAAGGGGTTATTAATCTTCAGACAAACCAGAGGAATGGCCCCTAAAGGGACAAAAGCAGGTTTATTTGGAAAAAATAAACTTTTCAAGATAGAATTATACAAGTTAGAGGAAGCAATGGTTATTCTTCAACAATGTTCATAGAAAATAGAACCCATCAAGGAAGTAAAATTAGTCAGATTTAATAATCATTGATGATTTATTTGGTGAAGTAGTGGGTTAGTTAAATGGATACTGGCACACATTGGAATCACAGAGAATGAGTTAGCAGAAGAAAACACAAAACTAGCAGCTATAATATACTGATACATATCAATGTTAGCAAACAAAAAGGTGAAAAGTTTTGTGAAAGGAAGAATGTTAAATTTTGGCAAAGACAGTGGGAAGAGGGCAATAAAGGAAGGAGGTATTACAGGATACAAAGAGCTGTTGGGAAAAGTCGCAATGGATTAGAGAGCAAGACTTAGATTTGATCACACACAAATTAATTATAATCTTTTTTATAAAACAAGAAAACATTAATGGTAAATGTGATTTTGTAATGAGGATAAACAACGACCCGTGTTGAAGAAATGCCAGATGTTTTCTGTTCAGAGACAATGATGATGGAACTTCTTGAAAAGAAAAGCAAAATGGGGCGTTAATGACATTTTAAAAAGAGCAGTTATAATCTTATTGTTTCTTTCTTGAGGAAGACAAATACTCAGTTTAAAGTAAGTTTAAATTCATTTTGTTGATACATGTTTCATAAACAATTAGATTGATAAATCCATGTACACTTCAAAATTACTCTGTTCTTCTGCAAGTCCATTTGAAAAATAAGGAAACTTTAAGATGCCCTTTCCAGCGCTGTCTTTTTTTTTCAGCTGTCTTTAAGTGAAATGTATGTAATTCCACATGTACATCCACATAAGTAGACATCATAGTGGTTGCGTGTTTAGGATTTAGACCAAGTTAATTCTTGATCTACCAACAACACCGATGAGACATGTGATGTTACACACAGATGTTTTAGTAGAAGAGGAATTTGAAGAGTTTAATGTAGTCATGTACAGAGTCATACATTTTCTTTTAATTTCACCTTTATTTTACCAGGAAGTCCCTTGAGATCAAAGCCTCTTTTCAGGAGTCCTAGCCACGTGGCAGCTGTTTCAATACAGAAAATACATATAAACAATCAGTATTAAAACCATACAACATAAAAAGCAGTTGCATATTATTGTTTCAGTCTCTGATGCTTTGAGCTTGTTCTTAAAAACATTTAAAGATTGCAATTCAGTTAATTTTCAGTCTTTGTGCAGCATATTCCAAGCAAAAGGAGCAGAGTGGACAAAGGCTTTTCCTCAGCTCGAGAGTGGAAATGGAACAGAAAGCAACAACTGGTCTTTAAGATCTTAAGAAATTATTCCACATGCCTCCTTGTGATTAGAGAACAAATGTAGGGAGGCAGTAATCCAAGCAAGGCCTTGTGAATAAAAGTGTACCAATGTCCCTGCCTCCTGGTGGCCAGAGAAGGCCATTGTGCTCTTAAAAACAGGTCATAATTAAAGGATGGAGTGCCAAGTAGAGGCTGCATTGGGATTGGGCCCCTTGCCGGGTCCAGGACTGCTTAAATCTGTGGGATGGACAGGTTTGAATTGTACTGCGGGCGGGCGGGCTCACAGTGGCCCAGAAGGGTCTAACACAACCGCTTTACACATGCATTAACTTTACACACAACTAACTTTACACACAACACATTAACTCACAACACAACACATTAACTCATGGCCCAGAAGGGTCACAACACAACACATTAACTTACCTCACAACACTTTACCTCACAACTGAAGTAAAGCAGCAATTGAAGTGCTTTTATTCTGAAATTTGAGTGGCTAACTACCTAACAGAAAGTAACGTCACAGTGAGCTGTGGAGGGAGCATGATTTTTCTAAAGGAGCAGCTAGCAGCAGTGTTGCCAGAAACTTTCTCTTTATTACGGTTCTCCTTCCTCTAAACACACACAATATGAACGCACACTCCGCCCTCCGCTCTCACACCCCTCTCTGTCGCTGCACGCGCGCTCCTCTCATCTCCTTTCTTCCGCTCCCTCCTCTCACACAGGCAGGTGCGGTCCCCAACACACACACACTCCGCAACACTAGACACCAAGAATGTGGAGAGATGGGGTTTAGTATTTTGGAGAGTTCTACTTGGTAATCATGTTTCCATGTTTGAGATCATGAGATCATCCCAGAGAAAGTCTCTGCTTCAACTCCTGCAGTGAAAGCTGCATCTAAATCTGACGCCGTGTTTGCATCTCTCTGACAGAGTTTAAAGCCAAAGCCCCTCCCCCGCCTCTCTACCTGCTTTTCCTCTCTACCTGTTCACCTGTTCACATCCTCTGCAGCTGAGAGTTGTTTCCCCCTGCGCTCCTCCAGTGTATCCTACACAGACAGCGCAAAATACGGTCATCATAGGTTGACACGATAGTTGGGGCGCTCCGGCCTTGCACATGGAAGAATAAAGCGGGGATAGAGCGGGTTAAGAAAATGAATGAAAGAAGGCCCGTCCGCTGAAGAAATATTCAATACTGTCCTCCTTTTATTAGATCAGGAGAAAGAAGAATACACAGCTTTCGTTGAGTTTTTCCCCCTACTGGACTGATTAAGCACCCGATCCGATGATTGTTCAAAATAAAAGATAGTTCAGACTAATAATAAAAGGATTGATAAACACAGACACCGATCCATGTGGCGATCAGAGCATGACTTTAGCTGGTATCTCCGCAGCCGCAGTGTCAGGCTTTAAAGAACACAATTTCTAAGAGGCGGGGCATTGCACATCCCCAACAACAGGTTAGATGACAGAGACCGTCAAGCATCTCTGCCTGGTGCGTTTACTGAGCTTCAGTACATAGAAGTTCAACAGCCACACGGCCTAACATAGTCCACTATTATATATTCATGAGGGGAAAATAACCCCACCGAACCGACCCTAAAACCGCCAAAATTATGCAAACCCGGCCAAAGCCATTTTTATACGCAAATTTAGAACCAAAACCGCCCAATCTGGCAACACTGCTGCTAGCTTCTCTTGTAGAAAAATCATGCTCCCTCCACAGCTCACTGTGACGTTACTTTCTGTTAGGTAGTTAACTGCTCAGCCAAGTGGAAATTTCAGAATAAAAGCACTCCCATTGCTGTTTTACTTCCGTTGTGAGTTAATGTGTTGTGAGGTAAGTTAATGTGTTGTGTTGTGACCATCCTGGGCCATGAGTTAATGTGTTGTGTTGTGTTGTGAGTTATTGTGTTGTGTTGTGAGTTAATGTGTTGTGTTGTGAGTTAATGTGTTGTGTTGTGAGTTATTGTGTTGTGAGTTATTGTGTTGTGTTGTGAGTTAATGTGTTGTGTT